>CM060866.1:8888016-8938856 GCA_030737845.1 Acorus calamus | reverse complement strand
TAACATGCGAGACCCTCTAATTTATAAGAGGGAAAAAATATGATTTGACACGTGAACTCTCTTTATACCAATAACATAGGGAACTAAGACAAGCAAAGTTACGAGTGATAAATAAAAAATCTCATTATTTCAATCGTTTATACTCGTCCAACCCGTACAAACTAATGGATACACATGGACATGGTTCAGTTAGCTATCCTGAAACTTGATAGAAATTTTGATATAGATCCACCTGGATGAAGATGGTTTTAGCTGGAGTTTCTCTAGATCTAATTTATATGTTCCATGGTAATCTATTTTTTGTTATTAGGATAGTTATTTATTTCTTTAGTTATTATGTTGTTATTTTGTTTTCTAGATCTTAGCTATTCAAGAGAGACTTCGTATTATTTAAAGAAAGCATAGAAGAATTTTACTATTAAATAAGAGTCAATTTTAGAATTGAGAGCCTGTGAAGGACTGACTAGGGTCTTGGTGAATTGGCTAGCACCATGGGTATGCTTCCCATTGGTGTGTGTTCGACTCCCACCCCTTGACTTACCCAGTTGTTTGTCCGGAAACTTTCGAGTGGTCCGGCGTAGACACCCGGAGGATTAATCCTTGCCTCGAAGAGTTTGGATACCTCTGTTAGCCAAAAAAAAATAAAAAAATAAAAAAGGGAATGCTTACACTTTTTATAAGTTTATTTATGAAGACAAGATTTTGGTCAATGATTAAACTGCAGAGTAAATGTGAATTGAGAAGCCTTATAGATTACTCAATGAAATGGTTGATCTTTTCCACTTGAAAGTGTTACATTTGATTAGAAGCTGGTCCTTTTATTTATGCTTCGATTAACAAAACACATTATCGCAAGAGCCTAACATGTTTATAACATCTGTAGGATAAGGTTCAAATAAGGCAAGGATCTTGGTTTGAACCTCTTGAAGATGTTAAAGGCAAGCTCACGGGCCTGGTCAGCAATCCACCTTATATACCAAGTCGTAACCTTCCTGGTCTGCAAGCTGAGGTTGGTAGATATGAACCAAAACTCGCACTTGATGGAGGCGAAAGCGGCATGGATCACCTTATCCATCTCTGTGAAGGTTCTGTTTCTTATTTGAAACCTGGCGGGTTCTTTGCATTTGAGGTAAGCATTTCTTGCTGACTTGCAGGTTTTCATATTTGGATATGATAATCAGTGCAGATCATGTATGTTTGTACAAGCACATACAATGAAATCCAGAAAATTAAATGTGGGACATCTTATTATATCAATACTAATACACACCGCACAATGAAAAAAATTGCACAATGAATGCAAAATTCAACATGGCATGTTTCATTACGCCAATGCTGACGCACACGACATGAAAATGTCATTTTATAGTGATACTGGCTTAATTGAAATTGCAGACTCTGATTACATTGAAATGATTTTATTTGAGTCCAATGAGAACTTGAGTACTGCCATGTCTAGGATTGAAACTGATTAAGATGCTTTTGACAAATAATTCACATATTGTTCTATTATGTATAACTAACTACCCACTAGGCCCGATAACCTTCCAAGATGGCAATTCGTGACAAAAATGGAACAACATTTACCTTTTTTTTAATTTCGTAACTTATTTGTTGATCTGTGGTATTGATGTCCTTAGGTTATTTGTTACGCCCTGGAACAGCCCTCTCGGGACCATAACAATCCTACAATACTAGGAGTCACACACAAAAGGTCAACAATGACTCCAAATAAAAATGAATCAATATCCAACAAGGATCGCATAAATAACAAGACAACAGGGAAGCGATAGCTAACTAAAAATAGGCATAAAATATAATAAGTCTGTAAATCAAAAACATTATGACAGACTCGAATACACAATCACTGTCTTGTGAGAGTCCAAGTCTAATCCAAATACAACCACATGTGCAACACGCACAATTATTAATACATACTCAAAATAGGATTGCTGACAGCCTCGCACTTGCCAATTGAAAGGTGGGACACTCCACGCACGAACTACGCTAGAGGGATGCTCCAGTTCACGCCCCACTGTCCTTGGTGGAAAACAACACACAAGGAATGAGCTACAAGTTTAGTGAGTGGCAATAATAAAATCTCAAGAATAATAATATAACACTATCATATTTTTTTTCCTTCCAAGGAAAGATATGGATGGGAGAACACCGACAGATATAAATGTCACTAGAGGCGTGACCACACATCACCCTGGAGGGGGAAAACTGTTGGGACTTTTGGGGAACAATTGATCGATTAACAGTAACGAGTGGTAACATAGACTAGCACAACGCTACAAAGATTCAACGCATCTAGATATAATACATACCGATGTCTCGCATCATCCGGTAGCCTTCTCTCGGGTAATCCTCATTCTAACGGCCATCCGTGGTCGGTACTCAAGCCTCGTAGATAGTGGAATCATACTCTGAGCATTCCCAATGATACGGCATCAACCGTGGTCGGTATTCAAGTCTTGTATGGTAGTCACATCATACTCTGGGCATTCCCAACGATATTGTGGCACGGTGCAGGACAGATTCAACATCGGGTAGCTTCGACGCACGATGATGTAGGAAAACAGTACTCCACGCTCGCAATATCATCCGGTAGCCCTCTTCTAGGTAGCCCTCTCCTTGGCGGCCTTCCGATGGCACGGTGGCACCACACAGGGTAGCTCCAACGCTGGGTAGCTTCAATGCACGATGATATGGGGGAGGAAGCACTTCTGCTCGCAATACGATCCTCACAGATCAAATACTATTCTCTAGCAAATACCATTCTCTAGCAAATACCATTGCTATATAGAATTCTCTTGAATTCTCACACAGATGCATCACTTGGATGCGGGGGAAGAACTAGGCCCTCACACTCAATTATGACAAGATATGATCATAAAGACGGGTCATGCACACGCTTAACATAAGTAGGCCTAACATACTATTGTCATAGCTATCGGGTAACAAACACCGAGTAGCTTCCACGCACGATGATGTAGGGAAATGGTACTCCACATTCGCAATATCATCCGGTAGCCCTCTCCCAGGTAGCTCTTTTCCTGACGGCCTTCCGATGGCACGGTGGCACCACGCAGGATAGCTTCGACGCACGATGATATGGGGAGGGAGTACTCCATGCTCGCAAAACGATCCTCCTGGATCAACTACTATCATCTAACAAATACCATTGCTAATGAATTCTTATGAATTCGGATGCATTGCTCGGACGTAGGGAAATAAGTCCTTGCACTTAATCATGATAAGACATGATCCTAAAGGTGGGTCATGCACGCGCCTAACACAAATAGGGCTGACATTCTGTTATCATAGCTATCAGATAACAAACACCAATACAATAATGAATTCTCATGAATTCCCATAAATGTGCATCACTCGAATGCAGACTGGATAGCTACTACAATTGCACACTATAACAAGTATGCTCCAGACAACCACAGATTATAGGTATGCCTATCACAGATAAGGCCAAACAATTAAATATACACACAATTATCACATGAGAGTTCCTATCACAACAAGGTGCATGGACCACATGTCCAAAGAACCTAGCATTCAAGAATTAACCACACTAAGCATCTACTAACAAGAAGGCAATACTATTTAAAAATCAAGATTGAGTATAGCAATAGAACCCCATGGATATGCGGTGCACAATCACATGCATTGAGCATTTCCCAAAAAAGGGTGAATCGAACCACTCACCAAAAACCCATTCATCGCGAGTTCCACCATGAAAGCTGCAAAACACAACCAATGATGCTCAAATCAAACATGAAGCTTTCTAACACATATATATAAGCCTACTTCATGAAGACACCGACTCTTAATATTGCATACAACATGTAAATTAACTTATTGAAACAATCATGCAAAACTGTTGCATCTGTAGCAAATACCCCTAGTTGTTTGATCTCCACGGCACCAAATACTCATTCAAAAATTCTGAAATAAATCATACACATTCTTTGATATGTTGGGATCATAATCCGTGAAGACATCATATCCTGATTTAATCTCAAATGCCCGAAATAAATTATTTTCAGAAACTGGTCAGTTCCCACGCGAATCTGGGCAGTCCATGCAAAATAGGTTCTAACTTACAACACAGATATCATAATGACACCAAATTTATATATAACATCTAAACATATAGATGATCATATCACATGAAAACATAAGCCTGAGAATATGCCTCTAGGTACTAATTTCATAAGGATTTTCATAAGACAGAAATATGTCTTACAACAACATAAAACCCCCAACAACAAGAAAGGGAAAACACACATACAACAGGACTTGTACATCCTTGCTGACCACTTAAAACACTAGATAGCAACACTCATACTTCTTTGAAGCATAAACACAAACACCTACATGACACAAAGTGGAGGTGAAGATACCTTGGGAAGAAGAGAAGAGGGTGCACATAAGGGGTCCCACCATCACCATCACCATCACATGCTACCAGGCCTACACACACTCCTTCTCACAACAAACAACACACATACATTCAGCCTTGATTTCTCAGCACAAACGGACACACAAACAGCACCAAAAAGAGATGAACTACTAAGGAAGAACTTATATTTCACTCACCCCTATTGAGCCAACAGCAAACTTTCAATTCTCTTGGCTTCTCATCACCCAAGCCCTCTTGAAGCAGCCATGACAGACCCCAAATCGCAGCAGCAGCGCAGCAACAAAGAAAAGAGAGGAAGCCAAAACAGCCAACAAAGGAAACAAAGAAAAACAGGGGACTCACAACAATCTCTTCTATCTTTTCCTCTACTCTCCTTCTCCTCTCCTCCTCTCACTCTCAGATTTCCTCTGCTGGACCCCCAACAATACCAGCAAAAATCCCCTTTTGTTCCCCCAAAACCATCACTCATTTAGTGGGGTTGAAAGGACCAAATCGTCCCTAACCAGAAATTCTGGACAGACTTCACTAGAACAGCCATAACTTCCACAATCTAGCTCCGAATTACACAATTCAAAATCCGTTGGAAAGCCAAGAAGATTATCTACATCTTTCTTGTTTATGCCAAGATCCAATAAAGCCTCCAATTATTCTAAAATATGAGCTAAATATCGAACAGGGCTGTTGCCAGGCTTTTCTCATCCCAGGGTATAATTGGAAAAATACTCATAGCTTTTGCTACATGAATCTAGATGATCTAATTTCACTTTTATATGAAAGCTAACTCAAAACTAAACATCCCATGATAAAATCAGATTTAAACTACTTCATTTTGGACATTAATAAAACTAAATCCAAATATCAATCGAAATTGCATAATTTCTAAAAAAACTTCAGAATGCGATGAAAATTTACAGGTATGCTAATGCCAGTGCCAGGAGAACAAATATGCAATCATATTTTGAAATTGAATAGGGCTGCAACTCGGGCGGGTTGGGTTCAGGTTGACCCCAACCCGAATCCAACCCGAATTCCAAACCCTCAACCCTAACCCGACCCAACCCGATTTTCAACCTGAATTGGACCAACCCGAACCCAACCCGTAATTAAATAAACCAACCTGACCCAACCTGAATTGGACTAACCCGACCCCAACCCGATTTTCAACCCGAATTGGACCAACTCGACCCAACCCGAATTTCTAACATGATGTGCAAATTAAATAAATCAACTCGACCCAATCTGTAAGATTAGTTAGGTTTATCTAAAATTTGGACTACCCATATTAGAAATTACAGAATGAACGGCCATGATTTTTTTTAATTATTAGTTTACGGGTTCGGATTGGGTCGGGTTGTGAGTGGGCCAACCCGAACCCAACCCGATTTGTGAGTCAACCTGAATTGGCCAACCGAACCCGAACCCAAACTCGATTTGGTCAACTCAACCCATATAAAAATCGGGTTCAACCCGTCGGGTTCGAGTTCAACCCGACCCAAGTTGCAGCCCTAAAGTTGAATGCCCAGACTATTAAAATAAATGCAACCATGATATTCAACCGCTAAAAAGTGACACAGGCATAACCTTATCAATGTTCTATGGTACTTGAATAATCAATTATCATTGTTCTGGATCATTATCAATTGGCTGTGTTCAAGTTATTTGTATTTGAATATCTCTTGTTGCACTCTTCAAAAACTTTCGAATTTCACTAAGAAACGAGTTCTTTGAATAATTTCAAAGCAATAATATAATGCATTTTATTGGTAAATGTTTTTGTTTCACATTGGCAGTTGGATTTAAAGATGCTTATACCAATAGATATCCATGGTTGCTCATTTTAAGCATATGTTTATTATCATTTTGGACAATATGCAAGGCTGTTTATTTCATTCTTTAGATGCTTTTAGACTCACAGGTTGAAACATATATTTCTTTTAAAGGGGTGAGTCAGTCATAAGCGCAAGCTACTTTCAGTTCTTGTCACCCTCTCATAACAACTATATGTGGAAAATCTTGAGTTCTCCCTACATTTTATTTGAATACCCTAACTTTTCTATCATAAGAAAGGTTATTAACCACCCACACAACATTCTACACAATTTTAAATTCATCCAACCTACAATATAATTAAAAGCTAAGAGCCATATCACAAGTTCTGAACTATCACTACCTAACCTTGCCCTGCTCATCTTATGTTTTCTATTTATTGTGATTTGTTGATCAATTTTTCACAAAAATCCATCAGTCTTTTTTATTACAAAACATAATATATTATTTGTTTTTTATATTAAATATTAATTGTATTATATAGAATGTAATATTACTAATATAATCATAGTTAAAAAATAATCAAGACATTAAAAATTATTCAAGGTAGTTTGATTAGTGAATCCTCCTAGTTTCTATTGCAATTTCACCATACATGACCCGACACCACAAATATTATTTGAACATGTTTGAAAACCAGTTTTTCCACTTAAAGTTGCTTTTGAAATTAGATTCCTAGGAGCATGTATTTGTAACATTCATGAAAACCTCTGTTTTTTTTTCGCGGTTCAGAATTGAAAGATCTATTTAAGTTTCTTTAAAAAGTTATGGCCATCTGTGGTGTTTGGAAACATGTTTTGGCTTAAGTTGATTCCCATAAGAGCATAGTCATCCGAAACGTGTTTCCAGACAACTACCTTAATCTTGCCAATGCATTGATTTTCCTTTTTTTTTTCTTGCCTTCCAGACGAACGGGGATGAGCAATCTGAGTTTCTTGTAGATTTCATGGTTTCAAAACTGGAGAACAGTTTCCGGGATGTGAAGGCGGTGGCTGACTTTGCCGGAATCAAACGGTTCGTGACCGGGTTTTGCAGTTGAGGATCATCAGAGGAGAATAGGTATTCAACAAAAAAGTACAAAAAGAAAAACAAAAGATGATTTCTTTCTTGCATTACTGGTACAACATTGTACATCCATCACATTATTGTTGAGCTATGAAAATTATTTTGGAGGAATGATTTTCATTTCAGAACCATCAGAATCCATAGAGATTTTGAAGACAATCCATGTTTTATTTAAATGTTTTCTTTTGGGTTATTTGATTAAATATCCATATGAAAATTTCATTTTGTCAAAATATCCCATTTGAAATCTTATTTATCAATGTTAACTCTAAAAAATGTTTAAGTTGTATATGAATGTGTATAGTCTCGGTTATAGCACTGACACTATTTGCGCCTAAAGTTGTGAAATACAACTGAAACATGGTTCCATAACTTATCCTTTTTTTTTTTTGCTACCCATTACTGGGTCCTGAGAAACCTCAAGCCCTGCTTTGCATAAGACTCGATCTTCACCCATTATGAATGCTTTTTCACGAATATGCAATCTAGCATTGGTGTTCAAGTCTGAAGACCGAAAGAGTAAATGTTGGAGGTTAAAACTATGTAAAGAGTAGTGATTTCGATAGAGAGAAAATGATCTATTTATAACCTACAAAGTTGGATTGTATTGTGTATAAAAGAGATAAAAATCCAATGTTATTGAATATGATTGGATAGACATATATTGTCCTATCATCATTGGATATCCAATGTCATTGGATATGATTGGATAGACATATGTTGTCCCATCATCATTGGATTCTTTCACGGCTTGGAAAGATAAGTATCCAATGCTGATACGAGACATGGCAAAATAAATTAATTAGTTAAATGAATTAAAAGAATCTATATCACATATTCACCCAATCTCATTAAATTTTAGAAATTTTATAGTGGCAAAAAATATTTTAAATAATTTGTAGATAACTATTGTATCAACAAATGAGTATGTTTTTTTTTATATTTCATTGACGGGTTGTTCTTGGAGATTTATTAACATATTATATTATTTAGTGGGTTGTAGGGATATGGGTGTAGTGGGGTTCATTTATTTTATTGTTAAGAGGTTTTAACATTAGATTATCATTATTATTATTTTTTTGTTGGTGAATTTTTCTTACTGATTTATTAACATCTTATACTTTTTCACATATTCTAAGTATAAATTAGTATTATTTAAATTTAATTTAATAAATTTTTTATGTAATTTGAACTTTTCAAAATATTTTTTAACATGTCATATACTTAATCAATAATATTTTCATTTTCAAGCACATCGTGACATGGGGGGGAGACAAACAAATGATTGAAGTAGTAGCATGTCTACCATTAGTGAAAAAAAAAAAAACAAATGATTGAAGCTGAGCCTCACAACTAGAACCTGTCTTGGCTACGTTTGTAAATGCACATCGTATGAATCTACATTCACCATGTATAGAATATATCTAATAAAACAAGTGAGCTAGGCCTGTATAACTTGGTCCAAATGTAGCTCAGTTGATCAAAACTGCCCTTCCCAAGTTTGTTGAGGTAGGCTTTAATCTGTTGTTGTTGTGGCGGCGAAATTCAGTATATCAGCAATTGATGAGTAAAAATTAATTAACTGTTCAAATATATGATTTTTTTTTTTTGTAGAAAGACTCACGAGGGGCGGATACAACAACAAGACTTAAGGCCCACAACCAAGCCCAGAAGGACTACTATACCCCACACGGGATTAGTCGGGTTTTGAACCCGTGACCTCGCATGAGGGAGGGTGCATCTCGACCACCTCACCAAGCGAGGGGTGATGCAAATATATGCATAGTTGACAATATAAAGGAGAGGATTTCATTGATTCAACTCAAATATTGCCCCATTAGTTAAGAAAAGGAGACCAATATTTACTAGTTTTGAACAAAAAAGATTATTCTAATCATGAAGATTCAGCTAATAAAAATATAAACTAGAAAATAAATCCATACGGTCCCTTATTTCTTTGTTCCTCTTTCTTTCTGTGAAGGTTCCATGTTCAATACAACACAAAGCGGATGATGTCCTTCTGAGGAAACACAACTTTTATTATAGGATGAACCCCCCCCTTATGGAGGGTTAAGGGTGATATAAGCTGAAATAAGAATGGATAGGGAAAAATGATTGTTTGTTTATAGAGTATAACTTGGTATTACTATTTTAATATAAATGAGTATAAGAGAGCATACCAATTCTAATTAACTCATGTGATAAACTTATATTTAATTTATCTATTTCCATGAAAGGTGGGGCATACTATCATATAAAAAAATCACATCTCATCACATCAAATCACTTATTATCATCACTTATGCATTAATAGGGTCCACATGTCAAATCAAATTTTTACACATTATTTACATTTTATTCTTCATCAATCAAACAACTCAATCTTTATTATTACGTTTTCTAATAAGAATAAAAGAAAAACAACCAAACTGAAAATCATTTATTCTATTGATAAAGTTATATGTTCCTGGAATATATATACACTCTAAAATAGCTTATTCATCAATCCAAATGGGGGGGGGGGGGGGGGGGTTGTTACACGTTTACAAGTATGTCCGTATTTATGATCATTATCAGTAAGGGATAAAAAAAAATAAAAAGAAGAATGAACGAATGAGATTAATAGGTTAAAAGAGAGGCTCAAAATAGATTGCCCGAAGGAGTAGCGAAGTGCTGCCTTGTGCCCTGAAGTTCCACCAGGCATGTTGACCCCTCGTTGTGAATGGAACTCATATTGTTCATGTTCGAAAAACAAGTATGAGTTATGTTTACAAAACAGTGTATATCTATATATAAACTAATAGAAATACAGTATAGAAAAAACATAGAGAAGAAGAACTGTATTGGGTTGACGAACTCTGTTCTGATGAAGGTCGAGGCTAAAGTTGGACTCTATGTCTTTAAGACAATAATCGCCCGCACTGGTACTCACAGATTTGGCGACTGTATCCCAGGATACAACGGCGAACTCCGTACGGTAACAGCACTTCAAATCGTATGGACAACGAACCAACTCTGTTACAACTCTCTCTGTTTACTGACTGGAATCTATGTACTCAATGAACTGGACTGGAGACACAAATACAGCTTATGAATGCCTATAACAGTGAATGAATTGATGATTCAAAATGCAAAGATTGAGATTTATAGGAGAAAAAGTTGGTTGAAGGGGCCTCTATTTAGTTTTCACTGAAACAGAGTAGAAGACACCTCTTCTTTAATCAACCAACGGTTAGATCGTAACTGTCGATCCGACGGCCCATATTGTTATACTCACTTATACTTGTTTAAACTGGCTTAGTAATACCAAATTATACCCTGCAAACAAACAACCATTTTCTCTATCTATTCTTATACTACCCTTATAATATCCTTATACTCGTTTATTCCGTTTACCAAACGGGGGTACTAGCTTAACTATCTTATTCTATACCATTGAAATATATAGAATTGATGTATATTTACCATCCTAGTTAACTTCCATCTAAATTTTCATTAAAATTGTTAAAGTCTTGGAGAAATGACCAAATCACCATTATTATTATTTTTGCATATTTAATTTTACTAAATACGATATTTATAAAAATAAAAAATATTAATTTTAACATGAAAATGGAAATTTTCATATAAAATCCAAAAATATAGAAATTAATCATACAAACTATTTATTAGCAAAGACATAATAATTGTTAATAGTTACTTTAGTAAAAATGAAATAAAATTATTTTAAGAGCCATTAATCATATATATTACAAAATGAAAATTTTGAAATAAAATTAGATCTTGATCGGATGAAAAGGAAAGAAGGATCATGGTTGAATGACTTACGATTGATTTGGAAAGAACATAAAATTAATTAGATTATTATGTTTAATTATTTATGTAGGAGGCGAATCCAACCAGGACAAAGAATAAGAAACAAAATATAGCATGGCATGGGGAACAACTTGAATATGGCTCATTTCTCAACCGACAGGCCCAAGAGCCAAACCTGTAGGCCACGTAGGATATTCCATATTATGTTATAGCCACTCTCTAAGGTCTTGATCGGCGCGCCCACATCCACTATAAAAGGGAGGATATCTCTCCCTCCTTAGGTATGCGAAAAAACCCGAAACCCTTATCTTCTTTAAAACGTTCAAGTATTACAAAGTTCCCTTTCTTCCTCTTCCTTTCTGGAGAAGTGTATTGACTTGAGCATCGGAGGGGCGTTAGCCGGCACCACACTGGTGTGAGTAGCAGGTACACGAAGGACGGGACCCAGACGGAGCGGAGCACCCCGACAAAGGCGGTGAAAAGCGGACGGTTCGGTCGAATCAACTCGGGAAAGAGCCCAAGCCCACATCATCTCTCCGGAACCAATTCAAAAGCCCGGATCGACCAGGATCCGGCCCAGGAGGGGATCATCGAAAAAATCCGCCCCCACATTTGGCGCCGTCTGTGGGACCAGAGCAAAAAGCCGTCCTAGCAAATTTACCGACAAAGATGGTGGCGACGAGGACTCGATCAACGATCCACGAACGTGACGTGGAGGAAGGAAGGGTGATGCCCGACGACCCCCCTCCGCAGAAAGGTAAAGCACCAGTCGGGTCATCCTCCCAAGACCCGACCCCAGAGGCCGGGCACGATCTTGCGAAGGAGATGGAGCTGATGAACTAATGCTTCGGACATATGGAGGGACTGATGCTACAGTTCTTGAAGCGCGGAGAAAAGCCGCCACCGCCACCCCCGTCGGAGGCTCGAGACCATCCGAATTCAGTCAGAGCAGGCGAGGAGCCGCGGGACCATGATCGTCAAAGCAGAAGGGTGAACGTGCGAAGCCACGAATCGGTCTAGTCATCTGGTGAAGGACACCGTCGGGGCGACAAGCAGGACCTGCCCGACGTTCCCCCCGAGGGGAACCGCACGAAAGAGAACCGCGATGAGCGACGCGACTATTCATCGCGCCATGAAAGAAGAAGGGTGCGAACCAACACCCGCAAAACTGGCAGACAGGAACGCTACCAGAGTCCAGGCCGAAACTCGGCTTCATCTGATGACGGTTACGAGCAAGAGCATCAGGAGCGTGTGAGGAGGACTTACAGGAGCGAGATGACCATCACGCGTGATCGGGAGTTTATTTCAAGGGCTCTGAAGGGATTCGAATCGCCCTTCGTCCAGCACATTCTGCACAGCACACCTCCTAGGAAGTTCGTACAGCCGAAGTTCAGACTTTACAACGGGACGACCGACCCCTTCGACCACGTGTTGGGCTTCCGACATGCTATGGCGCTTTATGAGCAGCATGATGAGCTCATGTGCCGCATATTCCCGTTCAGCCTCGAAAGGGCGGCTCTCACCTGGTTCCACCAGCTCCCAGGAAGGTCGATCCGCTGCTTTGAAGAGCTCAGAACTTTGTTTGCCGAACACTTCATCTGCAGCAGAAAACAACAAAAGGATCTCGGTGATCTCATGAAGGTCCAGATGCAGACGGGAGAATCAATTCGGGCGTATGTGGATCGGTTCCACCTCCTCATGTTCGAGGTGGATCGGTGCGACTCAAACGCCGCAATAATGGCGTTCAGGAATGGCTTAGCGCCGAAGCACCACCTGCGTAATTCCTTGGTGAAGAAGGTCCCAGAGTCCCTTAGTGAGCTCATGTGCAGGGCGGAGAAGTACGCCAAAGTCGAGGACGAGGCCATCTTTTCACGACCTCAAGCCATCGCTGCGGTTACAAAAAACCCCACACCAAGGGAGGACAAGGGGCGGAAGCCACGCGCCGACCAGAAAAATGGCCCGACCGCCAACGAGGTCCGGGAAAAGACGTACACGAAGTTTACCCTGCCCCTGGTGCAGATTTTGGAAAAAATCAAGCACGCACCATTTTTCCAGTGGCCGCCTCCCATGAGAGGTGATCCGGCCACTCGGGATAAGGAATTAAAATGCGACTACCACAGAGACTTCGGGCATCAAACCGAAGGCTGCCGAACCTTGAAAGGGTTCTTGGAGTCCCTGGTTCACAAGGGAAAACTTCGAGAATTCATCGAACCAAGAGAAGAGCACAAGCCGGAGAAGCACGTGGTGGCCGTGGGGCCCTCGCACGCCGCGGGGGTCATCGATGTGATATGTGGGGGACTGCCACAAGTGACGGAACCCAAGCCATACGCTAGGACGGCCAAGCGCAGTTCGAATCACCTGGAGATTCTGCAAATTGACCAAGAAGCGAAGCTGGCACCAAAGAGAGTGAGGGTCGACGACCCAGGGGTGATTTCGTTCTCTGACGAAGACCTCACTGGGATAATTGTACCACACAGTGACGCACTGGTTATCACGTCGCGGATCGCAAATTTTGATGTTAAGCGCATACTTGTTGACACTGGGAGTTCGGCTGACATACTGTTCATGCAGTCATACCTCAAGATGGGGCTGAAGCCTTCAAGCTTGGAACCGATGAGGGAGCCGTTGATAGCTTTCAGCGGCAGTCAGGCAGTACCGTCCGGGCGCATAACCCTGCCGGTGCGGGCGGGAGACGAGACGGTCATGACAGAGTTCATAGTCATGGACCTGCGTTCACCTTACAATGCAATTATGGGGCGCACATGGCTGGGCGCAATGAAGGCCATTCCATCTACCTACCATCAGAAATTGCGCTTCCCATCCACTCAGGGAATCATGCAGATACACGGGGACCAATTTGCCGCGAGACGGTGTTATGCCATAGCAACCTCCGGAAAGGCCAGCCTCGAAGAACAGGCCGGAGAGGAGGGTGACATCCACCCTAAAAGATAGCAATTATTGAAGGATCGGGTCCAGACAGATGACGCCCGACCCGATCCCGCTCAGCGGGTCGTGGAAGACTTGGAAAAATTGTCATCGACCCACAAAATCCAGAGAAGTACTTCCTTATCGGGACCGCGTTAAACCCGGCCGAGAGGGAGAGAATGATAGAGTTACTCCGTGAGTACAGAGATGTGTTTGCTTGGACGCCATCCGAAATGCCAGGTATCGATCCAGAGGTGATATCCCACCGTTTGCACATTTCCCCGAAGGTCCGTCTTGTCAAGCAGAAACAACGGAGAGTGGCCCCCGTCCACGCGGAGGCTATAAAGAAGGAAGTGGAAAAGCTATTGGAAGCCGGTTTTATACGGGAAATTTGATACCCAGACTGGCTAGCCAACACGGTGGTTGTGCCAAAAAAGAACAAAAAATGGCGCGATCTGCGTCGATTTCACCGATTTAAACAGTGCCTGTCCAAAAGACAGTTTTCCCCTCCCGAAAATAGACCAGCTGGTGGACGCCTCATCGGGCAATGAGCTGATGAGTTTCATGGATGCATACTCAGGATACCATCAAATACCAATGTACGAGCATGACGTCGAAAAGACGGCTTTCATCACTCCTGCAGGAACCTATTGCTACAAAGTGATGCCCTTTGGGCTGAAGAACGCAGGCGCGACCTACCAAAGGCTGGTCACGAAGATGTTCGAGCACCAAATCGGCAAGACCGTGGAGGTGTACATTGACGATATGCTGGTACGGAGTGTTCAGAAGCAGGATCACCTCGGACACCTAAAGGAGGCATTCGAAGTACTTCGGAGTTATCGCATGAAGCTGAACGCCACTAAGTGCTCCTTCGGAGTGGAGTCTGGAAAATTTCTTGGTTTTCTGACCACTCACTGGGGTATAGAGGCCAACCCCGATCAGATCAAAGCGGTGCTTGAAATGGATCCGCCAAGGAATCGGAAGGAAGTTCAGAAACTGACCGGGAGACTAGCCGCCCTGAATCGATTCATCTCCAAAGCGACAGAAAGGAACCTTCCTTTCTTCAAGCTGTTAAGGAAGACCGAAAAGTTCAACTGGACTCCCGAGTGTCAACTGGCCTTCGAGGAACTGAAGAAGTACCTCTCGTCACCTCCGCTCCTGATGAAACCTAACCCCGGTGAGCCACTTTACCTTCACTTGGCAGCATCCGATCATGCGGTCAGTTCCGTCATAGTCAAGGAGCACGAAGGAGTGCAGAGGCCCGTTTATTACGTAAGTAAATCTCTTTGCGGACCAGAGTCCCGGTACTTGTACTTGGAAAAAGTAGTCTACGCCTTGCTCGTTTCATCTCGGAAACTCCGACATTACTTCATAGCTCATTCGGTCAACGTCGTAACCGACTATCCCTTGAAACCCATTTTGAAAAAAGCAAACATCACAGGGCGAATGCTGAAATGGGCGATCGAACTCTCCCCTTTCGATCTGTATTACGTGCCGAGGAACGCCATTAAGGGGCATGTCATCGCAGACATGATGGCCGATTTGACCCCACCTTCTGGTGAAATTTTGACAATTGAGGGTCAAGAAGAGGTATCCGGACTGAAGTGGACCCTGAACGTTGATGGAGCTTCTAATCGAAGGGGCGCAGGCGCGGGATTGGTTTTAAAAAACAGTGATGGGCTCTTATTTGAACACGCCATCAAGCTGGGCTTCCGGGCATCCAACAATGAAGCAGAGTACGAAGCTCTCATCGCATGGCTGGATCTCGCAGCTCATTTGGGAGTACGAGTCATTGATGTCTACAGCGACTCGCAGCTAGTGGTGCTCCAAAGCACGGGCGAATATGAGACTAGAGACGAGAGGATGACATCGTATCAGCAAAAAGTGCAGCTATTGCTCTCCCAATTTAAATCCACAAAAGTGCATCAGATAGAAAGAGAGCTCAACACTCAAGCCGACGCTCTAGCAACCTTGGCGTCATCCCTCAGCGGGAAGCCAACCAGAAGCATCCACCTTGACTACCTAAAATCCCCAAGTATCGAGAGGCTCGGCGAAATTTTTACAATCGCCTGTGTGGAGGATTCGCCCAATTGGATGACTGACATCAAGAAGTACCTTTCAGAACGGACTTTGCCAGAAAGAAAAATCGAGGCAAGAAACTGAGGCAGAGGGCAGCCAGGTATTGGATGTCATCCATGGGGATCCTTTACAAAAGAAGTTTTCAAGGTCCATACCTGAGGTGCATTGGACCTCGGGAGGCGCAGCGAGTCCTCAACACACTGCACTCAGGCCTGTGTGGAGGACATATTGGTTCTCGATCACTAGCCCTCCGGGCCGTGTCTATCGGTTATTTCTGGCCAAGCATGAAGAGAGATTCAGCAGATTTGGTCCAGAAGTGTGAGAACTGTCAACGATTCGGGAATCTCATTCACCAACCAGCAACGGAAATGGTTCCTATCAAAAGTCCATGGTCGTTTGCACAATGGGGTTTAGATATTGTCGGACCCATGCCTACGGCGCCACGGCAAAAACGTTTCCTGCTAGTAGCCACTGACTACTTCACTGAGTGGGTAGAGGCGGTACCCCTGGCAAGGATCAGAGACATCGAGGTCAAGCCATTCCTCTGGAAAGACATAGTATGCCGATTCGGGGTCCTGCAAGCCATCATTTCCGACAATGGAAAACAGTTCGACAGTAAACTGATAAAGAATTTCTGCGAGGAATTGAAAATACAGCACCATTTCTCTACCCCACGGTACCCACAGAGTAACGGGCAAGCGAAGATCACTAATCGGATAATTCTGGACGGCTTCAAGAAGAGGCTAGATAGCGCAAAAGGTAAATGGGTCGATGAACTACCATCGGTCCTATGGGCCTATCGAACTACCTCAAGAAGGTCCACCGGTGAAACACCCTTCTCACTAGCGTTCGGGGTCGAAGCCGTCTTGCCGGTCGAGACCAAAGTGGTCACACACAGAACCGAAAACTTCGACCGAGCGGCGAACGATGAGCAACTAATGCAAGACCTGGAACTTCGGGACGAAGAAAGAGAAATTGCAGCCATCAGAAACATGGACTACCAGAGCCAAATATCCAGATACTACAATCGGCGAGTATCAAGCAGAAGCTTCAGAGCCGGAGATCTGGTCCTTAGAGAGATCTTACAAGAAACCAAGAACAAAAATGACGGCAAGATAGGTCCGAATTGGGAAGGCCCTTTCAAAGTCACTAGAGTTGGACCGAACGGGGCCTATCACTTAGAAACAATGGAAGGGTTCGAGGTCCCTCGCCCTTGGAATGTAATCCATTTGAAGAAATATTATCATTAAATGAAAAGTTTGCTGTTTCTTCCTTCAAATCATCTGAGTGCAGAGCAACACAACAGGAAAAGCCGCGCTCAACGGGCTGAGTCTGATCGGGGTTGCTTTTAGCACTCGATACCACTCAGCCCTCACAGCACGCACTAGCTGAATGGCCCCCTAAGCCGCGCTCAACGGGCTGAGTCTGATCGGGGTCGCTTTTAGCACTCGATACCACTCAGCCCTCGCAGCACGCACTAGCTGAATGACCCTCTAAGCCGCGCTCAACGGGCTGAGTCTGATCGGGGTCACTTTTAGCACTCGATGCCATTCAGCTCTCACAGCACGCACTAGCCGAATGGCCCCCTAAGCCGCGCTCAGGGCTGAGTCTGATCGGGGTCGCTTTTAGCACTCGATACCACTCAGCCCTCGCAGCACGCACTAGCCGAATGACCCCCTAAGTCGTGCTCAACGGGCTAAGTCTGATCGGGGTAGCTTTTAGCACTCGATACCACTCAGCCCTCGCAGCACGCACTAGCCGAATGGCTCCCTAAACCGCGCTCAACGGGCTGAGTCTGATCGGGGTCGCTTTTAGCACTCGATACCACTCAGCCCTTGCAGTACGCACTAGCCGAATGATCCCCTAAGCCGCGCTCAACGGGATGAGTCTGATTGGGGTCACTTTTAGCACCCGATACCACTCAACCCTCGCAGCACGCACTAGCCGAATGACCCCCTAAGCCGCGCTCAACGGGCTGAGTCTGATCGGGGTCTCTTTTAGCACTCGATACCACTCAGCCCTCGCAGCACGCACTAGCCGAATGGCTCCCTAAATCGCGCTCAACGGGCTGAGTCTGATCGGGTCGCTTTTAGCACTCGATACCACTCAGCCCTCGCAGCACGCACTAGCCGAATGACCCCCTAAGCCGCGCTCAACGGGCTGAGTCTGGTCGGGGTCGCTTTTAGCACTCGATACCACTCAGCCCTCGCAGCACGCACTAGCCGAATGGCTCCCTAAGCCGCGCTAAATGGGCTGAGTCTGCTCGGGGTCGCTTTTAGCACCCGATACCACTCAGCCCTCGCAGCACGCACTAGCCGAATGACCCCCTAAGCCGCGCTCAACGGGTTGAGTCTGATCGGGGTCTCTTTTAGCACCCGATACCACTCAGCCCTCGCAGCACGCACTAGCCGAATGACCCCCTAAGCCACGCTCAACGGGCTGAGTCTGATCGGGGTCGCTTTTAGCACTCGATACCACTCAGCCCTCGCAGCACGCACTAGCCGAATGACGCTTAAAAGCTACAATCGAGCGGGGAAAAACCCTCGCAGTGCACGCCACTCAATCGATGCCCGCGAAGCCATACGCAACGACGTGAAATCAACTAGAAGGAATCACGCCAAAATATCAATACAACACGAAATAAAAGCGAAGCCAGACGTCAAACATATAGACAAAAGCAAAATAGCCACGCAAACACGAAACTCGCACCAGAAAGGCGAAAACATACATCGTCCAAAATTAACTCATTCAAATACAATAAAAGGGCCGCAAGCCATGTTGACTCCAAGTCGAGAGCATAAATATATATATATATATATATATATATATATATATATCCGTTGTTTGCAGCCCGAATGCTCCCTGGGAGTTTAGCTAGAGGGATCGTGTCAGAGAAGAGAAACTGAATCTTCTTCGGCGTTGGAGGGGTCCACGGCATGGACAGCCAGAATCACCTGACCCTCATTTACGCGGCCCGCGGTGTCCACAACATCGACCACAGGATGACGTATTTCAGGCTCAGGAACGTTCTCGGAGGGTTCTCTCTTAACCCCTACAACATCGGCGGCAAAAGGCTTTTGGACAGCCGGATTATCCTGGCAGCCAGGGGAAGGAAAACCATTGACGTCTATTATGTCAGTTAAATTACAGCCAAGGAAGCTGGTTACCTGTTCTGGGACTCCCCCGACCTCAAGAAGCGCAGTCGGACTAGCAGGTCCACTTCCGGTGCCTCCGGTCCCAGGATCGGCGATGGACGGGCTTGGGAGTTGGATGACCCTCACACCGTCAGGAGCAGGGGCTCCGTCCTGGCAATTCCGAAAACCCCTGCGGTACCCCCGATCGTAAGCAGCCAGAGCAGCCTCCGTGGCCTTCTCTTCAATTGGATCCAGGCGATCCTTCACCGTTTAAAGCACATTGATCTCGAAGTCCAAGGAGACTTCCCTTCTCTGCCGCTCGAACTCATCGATCGCTTGAGCCTTCTCAGCTCGTTCCTTGGCCAGCGCCTGGGACAGCTCAAGGCATTCCCTCTTGAGCCGTTCTACAACCCAGGAATGTTCTTCCTCCGTAGCCTTCAATCGAGCCTCAACCTTCTCCCGGATGGCTCGCTCCTCTTCACAAGACCGGTGCGCCCGTGCGATATCCGCTACAAATTGCTCGTATGACGAACACACCGAGCCCGCGTAAACGCAAAGCTACACGAAGTGGGGATGAACGACATAAGTAACTCCAAACTTGAAGACATTTTAATAGCAAAAAAAAAAATTAATTAATAATATAGTAGGGCATGTAGTACCTGATAAGCTAGGCTCTGAAGAATCGAGCCAGTCTCTGGAAGAGAACCGCCAGCTGAAGATTGCCTCAGCTGGGGGAAGGAGGAGGGCGGACTGGCTATGGCCACCCTGCTCTTTTTTGAAGGGACAGACGAAGCCGGCGTCGACGAAGACAATCGCATTTTCTCCAGGATAGGGAGCTGCCCGATCCTCCCAGATTGAGTAGCCACCTCGGCTCACAGTGCCGCTAATCGGGCTACTTTCTCATCACTAGAAGGGGTCTTTGATCCTAAAGCAGGATCAGTACCTGCCTTATCCAAAGAAACAGAGATGGCGAGGGGAACCACTGTGGCGGCCCCCCCTCCCTCTCGGCGGAGAGCTGAGGCGAACCCCCCTCGGGAACAAGACTCCTCCTGACATCAGAACGGGTACCAGCATCAACGGGTCCCGACCTATCCCCTGATCGGGCATGAACCGGGGATTCCCCGAATTGATGACGGCCGCCCTTCTTCTCCGAGCCCGTTACGGACTTCCCGACGGATTGGGAGCCAGACTTTTCCCCCGGTCGTGGGCTCCCTCGTGGTCCTCAGCGCAGACGGGAACCGTGCCGAGCACCGTTGGACGAACTCTTAGTCGCCATTGGGTCACCAAAGCCCAGCCTTAATAACGGTTCAAGGTCATCCTCAGAGCCTGTTTCTGGTAAAGAAGGACGGTCTTCGTGGGCGTCCGGAGACACAACCTGCGATTCCGGGCGAGAAGGACCTTCAAAAATGTCGGTCAGGCGTGGCCTTAACCGACGAGTGCTACTGGGATTCGGATTATTCCAGCCAAGAAGCCTGAAGAAAACCCGGTCGTGTACTCGAAAGGCAGCGTTCACATGCTCCAACTTCACCGAGCTGTCAGAAGGGCGAGAGTTGGCACCAGAAGCTGGAACCAAATATAAAAGGAATCAGTAAAAATAAGGAGAAGACGTTCAGCTACGAGCATATAGGGAAAACGATTGTCTGACCTATCGCACCCATTAAGATGGAGCGTGGGACCTTCCAGATATCTGCAGGGGCATCGCCGAATTCCCAGTTTCCGGAAAGAATGACCAACTTGCTTTTGGCCCAACCCTTGTCAGAATCTGGAAGCTCGTCTATGAGTTTCTGTTTAGAATCCCTAGCCCTAAAATGGTAGCCCCTACTGGACTTTCGGAGCTCATAGGTATGCATGATTTCAGGGACTCCCTAAAATCCAGATCAAAATCCCTATTGATGGCGACATAGCACATTAAAACCCTAAAAAAATTGGGATTGCACTGGGTAGGGTGAAGGTCGAACGTTGACAGAAACTTCCGAACAAGAGGGGGGAAAGGCAACGTCAGGCCACCTCTCGTAATCTGGGAGGGGTATATGTATATGCTCGAATGATTCATATGTTCCAGTGGAACGGGAAAAGAGTCATAACGCAACCATTCCATCCCAACCGACTCGGGGATGTCGAACATGCCCCTAAGACCAGCCAACGATTTCAAGATAGACATCTGTGCGCGGGATATATAAAAAAAAGGGAGAAAGAATGAAGGGCAAATGTGACGGACCAAGCTCTCCTAAAAAGAAAATAAACCCTACAACGGACAGAGACGAAGAGAGCCGGATACACAGGTTCGAGAGAGAAGGAGAAATACCTTTGACTTGGGCAATGGAAGCAGGGGTCGCTAGAAAATGAAAATAAAATCCTTGTTTTTAAAGGACCTGCCAGAAGGGCAGTGCGTCTTTTTGAATGGCCAACGCACGACGAATGGCCTAGGAAGGCGAGAAGTGCGGCAGCCCTAATCATGGAAGATGATTCGAACGCCTTAAAAATCCCGCCCAAAGCGGCCATGTGTAAAGCCTGCTCAAGTTTCTGACATCCGAAGATATGCGCAATCGCGAGGCCCAGGTCTTTCGTGGTTACTAAAAGATAGGTCATCTATCCGAGCTGGATGATCGAACGACATTGACAGAACTCGGCAGATAAAGCTGAGGGTAGCCCAATCTGACCTATAAAAAAAGGGGAGAGTAAGTGCAGGGGCGAAATTGGGAAAAGCCCCCCCATAGCGGGAGGTATCCCTGCCCGACTATAGCAAAGCTGCCCGTTCTCACCCATCGACCGTTCTGACAAGCATGAACATCCAAACAGTGGCATGCAGAAGCAAAAATAAATAATGACAAAGAAGGAGTGTCAAATTCCACACGGTCCCTTCCAAATAAAAATTCAAATGCATTGTTTGGTATACAAATACAATAAATGAAGGAAAAGAGGGGGCCACAAATCGGCAATATAAAGGTATCCCGACGGGACAGCAACACCGGATCAGGGCATGGTGGACCCCTCCTCTTGAGCACGAGTCTCGGCACGTCGGCGCCTCAGCGACAAACGGAAGGACTCGTTCAGCTCACGGACGGAGGGGTACGCGTGACCAGACGACCCGTTCAGGAAACCGGCCCGGAACCCGGAAGCATAGTCCTCCAACCGCTTCTCTTCCGGATCGCATACTGGGAGTCTCCTTGGTACCTCTGTAGGGACCGAAGACCGACTGACCAGTTCTCGTTGTATAAACGACAACCTTGGCGGCAAAGGAAAATTGGGGTGGGGTCATTTCTCCTCACCCGACGGGAATCAGGACCCCCTTGTCCCATAGGATACGAATGCGGAAAGGACGGAGGCACATCCGCGGATACGAAATAGGGGAAGGCACGGGACGCTGCCCTTGCATCGCCCCTGGTGCAACGAGCCGCCAGCGGGAATGGTCTGACATGGAGAGCCAAAATCAATTCAGCGCGGCGAGGAGCATCCCCGAGTAAGCTAACCCAGCTCCGCTCCCGAAAGGCCAACGCCTTGGCGATATCCTCCAGCCTGAGCTCTCCGTTGGAAGGACATCCCAAGCCCTCTACTACAAAAAAGAGAGGAGGAGGAAACAAGCCGTTAGAAGGTGCTGCTAAGCGATAAAGCAACAGTGCCACGAGAGGTGGAGATTATCTACCAGGAGAAGAAGGCCTGAAGACGGATGGAAGTTGCCACGTAGAATCTGCTGACTTTCACATTCCTGAAATCTTCAAAGGATGGGCCCTCCACCCTAGGAAAGTGTCATCCACGTCCAAGATCAGGGGAGGGACATTCGGACGCCTGACCAGGCCGTAGCAGTCGTCCCCCCTATGTGACGGTTCGAGCTGATAGAACTTCAAAAGTTCTTTCAGCCTGAATCGCACTTTGGCCGCATGACAGAGAGCGACCACACTAGACAAGATCAGGAAGCTACCAGGAGTCAACTGTAAGGGATGAATCCCATACCACCCCAGGAAAAACCCTATAAGGTCTGGGAGGGGAAAGAATAGTCTCCCTATCTCTATATGAGAGAAATAGAAGACACATGAGGTATGATCAGGAGTAGGGGGCACTTCACCCTCATAAGGTTCGACCGAGACATTATCAAGAATGGTAGACATTTTGATAGAAACAGGACGCGAAGTTGCAGAAAGAAATGAGCGACACGTTCGCCGCGAGCCGATTATATGCGTGAGAAATGATGGACGCGCATTCAATGCAAATTCAAAGTCCCGATGTCGACACGGGAAGATGAGTCGAACACCAGACGGATACGAGGAGGCACTCATGTAATAATGAGCCACGCCCGTTTATCGATGATAATTCCTCCATCGGAACAATCAACACAGTTATTAAAAGACACAATCAATTACCACACACGATCATTAAAAATCAAGAGGCTTAACACACAAAAGAATATTTAACTTGGGACGCAGCCCGGATAAAGCGCCCGATGTTCACTGGGAAGGTGTTCGCAAAAAGAAAAGTACAAAGAAAACGAAATCAAAATAGGCAGAAAGCATGAAGCATCGATGCAGGCCTCACTCCTGGAGTCCTGGGTGAGAGGTGGAAGGAGTCGGCCGAGTTGATGTATCCGGATCTTCCTCCGCGAAAGGACTGCACTTCCTTTCAAAAAGAGAAAGCTGGTACATCTCCTTCAGCTTAGACTCCGAAGGGAAAGCTTGACCGTCCTGTCTAGCCGAGTAGCCCGTGCTGAATCCGGCACAGAAGTCCTTGAAGCGCTCATTCTCTTCCTCCTCGATCAAACGCTTCATCCTCTCCACCTCCCTGCACACGGCACCGACATGGCCACATGCCACAAGGCTAGCCTTGCGAGAAAGGGCCGGGGGCATGGAGTACCTGCCCATAGTTTTGACTCGGGTAGGGGTAACACAGTATACATACTGGGGTACCCGAGACGGAGATATTGGAGGGGAAATCGAAGCACGAGGCCCCCCCTCAGCTGCGGGGGACGACCGTGGAGGCTCGACAGAACCCCCCTCCTGGGAGAAGCGCTCCGCGGGAGTCACAGGGGGCAGGGAGGGTGATGCCGGTACGGATGGAGGAGAGCTCTCACCACCGAATTCACCCGCTCCTTCTTCAGGGACCCTAGAAGGCGAGCCAATGAGGGGCCGAGGACGCCCTAACCTCTCTTTCTCCACCCTTTCCCGCTGCACGGATGATGAGGTCGAAGGGGGGATCCGATTGCAACCGCCCCCAAGGAAGAGCTCTCCGTCACTCTCTTCGTCCTCGGAGACAACGATAGGACGGCTGTATGGAACGGATGACCGGACTGTAAACTTGGGCCGATGGCTTGACCGCCTCAGCGTTCTCCCGGGATTAGAGGACGAACCCGAAACGCCGTCGGAAGAAGAGGCGGCTAGAGGATGTCGGCACGAGGGCCGGCTCACAAAAGGAAGAGGAGCAACAGGGCCGGACGAGCGACGGAGCTCGAAGAAGCCGCGCCAAGCAGGGTCTTCCAGCTCCTACCTTCAAATGTCAGAGCCCGCTCCACGTCTTCCGATCGCAGAACCCCCGGCGGAGGGCAGGCATTTAGAGAAGACGCACCTATAGCAAACGCGAGAACACCATGAGCTAAGGACCTTACTCCACAAATGAACAAAGTAGAGTCCGGTACGGGGGCAGGGGAACTTACCCGAGCCTAGGTATGGCCCCCTCATCCTGGTGGGGATGCGGAAGGGGCAGTCTTCCGGAAACCAGGGGCCCCGGACCCGAAGGACCTTCGAGCGCCAATCGTAGATGAACTCATTGGCGTCTAAAATCAACGTTCCCGAGGAAGGTCTCCGGGACAAGTAAAAGGTGGGGCATCCTCCAGTCAGGGGCTTCAGGATGTAGAAGCTCCTCACCTCGTTTAGCCCAAGGTGGATACCAAGGGCACGATTGAGGGCAGTGATGGCCGCCAGGATGCGGAAGGAGCTCGGAACGAGCTGGAGGGGATGAAGATAAAAAAACTCAGAAACTCGATTATTAGCACAGATAAGGGGAACAGAATCCTTCCGGCCTCCACCTGGCCGGAATAAACCCATAACGACGAAGGATCATGTGGAGGGGGCATTTCCCCCCTGTACTCCTCGACTATGACAACCTCAGGCGACTGCGCCATCGGACAGAGGGGATGAAGGGGAAGAACAAGAGAACAGTCGAGACTCGTAACAGTTCTAATTCGGCAGCAAGTATGGGAATCACACAAGCAAACCAAGAGCATAATAAGAATCCGATTTTAGTATCCCCAACCGTCGCGACGATTCGAAATAAGGGCGAGGCGGCAAAGGTCTTTGAAATCTGCGCTTACGTAACATTAATGAGGAAGGCGTACGGATGAGCGACAAGTGGCTTAGAGAGATGACGACAGAGTCGCCTGTCATGACACGGTCAAATCAGGGAAAGCTGGTGAAGCACGCCACCCCTGTCGAACGGGTCTCCTTCGGTCAGTTCTTTCGGACTCCCGAGATCCTGGAAACCCAAAAGAAGGGGGCATTTGTAGGAGACGAATCCAACCAGGACAAAGAATAAGAAACAAAATATAGCATGGCATGAACAACCTGAATATGGCCCATTTCTCAACCGACAGGCCCAAGAGCCAAACCACGAGCTCGGGTCCATCGGGCAACACCGAAATAGGGCACCACTGCCCGCAAAGCGTGTGGGCCTGACCGGCCCAGATGTGAGCGAATAAGAAAGACGAAGGAAGGTCAGGACGGCAAGTCATATGCCCGACTATGGCTTAAATTGCCCGACCAGAGTGCTAAAGCTATTTTTGCGTAACCATGAGAACAGTGAGGATTGTGGCAGATCACCTCGGCCGAAGGGTACAACGGGGTTCATGATCGAACGACAGCTCGGTCATGAGCTTCCTCTCCAAGGCGAGACGGTTAACAAAGGGAATATTATCTGACACCGAAAAGGACAGCGCGTCAGGGAAGCCGTTGCAGGACAATGATGATCCCTAGATGCCACGTGTCCAAAATCTGTAGGCCACGTAGGAGATTCCATAATATGTTATGGCCACTCCCTAAGGTCTTGATCGGCACGCCCACATCCACTATAAAAGGGAGGATGTCTCTCCCTCCTGAGGTATGCGAAAAAACCCGAAACCCTATCTTCTTTAAAACGTTCAAGTATTACAAAGTTCCCTTTCTTCCTTTTCCTCTCTGGAGAAGTGGTACTGACTTAAGTGTCGGAGGGGCGTTAGCCGGCACCACACTAGTGTGAGTAGCAGGTACACGAAGGACGGGACCCATATGGAGCGGAGCACCCCGGCGAAGGCGGTGAAAAGCGAACGGTTCGGTCGGATCAACTCGGGAAAGAGCCCAAGCCCACACCATCTCTCCGGAACCAATTCAAAAGCCCGGATCGACCAGGATCCGGCCCAGGAGGGGATCATCGGAAAAATCCGCCCCCACAATTTTCATTATGACAAATATAATATATATTAAGGTTATTTTTGTCATTTTTACTTCTTGGTTAATAAATTAACTATAGTTAAGGTTAATTTTGGTTAAAAGAAGATAATAGAGGGGCACAATTTTACATTAAGGGACCATTTGGATATGAGTTTAAGTAGATTCTGCGTTTGAAAAGTTAAAAATTCTCAAAATTCTCAAACTCATATCCAAACACATTTTCAGCTTTTAGTTTTTCAAACCACCATCTTCATTTTTAGACAAAAAAACATAGCTTTTCAGAAGCTGAGTTTGGAACATAAAATTTTAAGAATCTCAGTATTTCAACCTCACATCCAAATGCACCCTAAGAAAAATTTTAACGGTATAAAAATAAATACGATATTTGTGGTGGTATAAAAATAAATATCATATTTCTTGATGGTATACATGCAAAAAACCTATAAAATAGTTCAAAAATAGGTTTGATAATGAAAACAAAATAGAGAAACATGTAGTCAAGGTTATATAATAGATAGATTTTTAAAAAAATAAATGGTATAGATTTATTATTGGAAATATCAAATAAAAAATCCCACCACTACCAAATAAGGAATATAATTAGATTTGATTTGATATGAAATAATTAGGAGAATAAATCACATTATGATTTTTATCTAATTTAAAATATAGGTTTAATAATGAAAACAAATTAAGAAACATGTAGTCGGTTATGGTAGTCGGTTATTTATACAATACTATATGTAGTCGGTTATATTGGGACGTAATTACGTGCGGCGAACAGCAGGTGCGGCAGCGATCACGGGCCGTCGATCACGGGTCCATCGCATCGGACGGTTGGGTGCGATTCACGTCGACCGTTGGATGCGATGGACCCGCGATCGGATGACCCACGTCGCGGCCACACCTGCCGTTCGCCGCACCTAATCATTTTCGCGGTTATCTAATATTACTATATATAATATAGAGATTTCAACAAATAAAATAAATGGTATATTGAATTGTTAGTTTGCAAAATAGATGGAGATGGATTGGTGCGATCTTCCGAAAGACATGTTATTCTCAATCGCGATGCGCATGGATCATCTCTCTGATTACGTTCGCTTCGGCGGCGTGTGCAAGTCATGGCGATCTGCCATCATCGGTGGCAACACCCGAACAACCCCCCTCCATCTTCGGCTCCCTTTTCTCTTGCTGTCTGACGAGACGGGAGACCACGCCCTCTACAGCCCCCTCGAGCGCAAGTTACACCCCATCAGACTCCCCGATCGACCACCACGTATGGAGAGATTCCTTGGATCCTCATCAGACGGTTGGCTTTGCATGGTCGACGACGAAGACAACCTCTACCTACGCAACCCCTTCTTCTCTGGGGCCGTATCATTGCCTTGCTCTTGGAAGTGGACTACCGCAAAATGGTGTACTATTGCAGGCCAGGAGATGCGCGGTGGACGGTGCTAAAGGCTTCATTGGAGTTCGTAAATGATGTCGTCTTCTTTAATGAGAATTTATATGTGGTGGATCGGAGGGCCGTGCGAGTAGTGGCTATGGATCTCCACCAAGGACGAGAGATGATGGTGGTGGATGCGCCAGATGGTTTTCTTCATTGTATGCATATGATGGGTAAGGGTAATTATATGCATCTTGCAGCAGGCCCATCGGGGCCGTTGTTGGTTTTGTGTCACCTGAAGAACAACTCGTTTGAGACAGAAAGATTTCAGTTGTTCGTATTGGATGGTATATTGAAAAAATGGGTGGAGACTAGGAGTTTGGATGAAGGGATGTTGTTCTTGGGATGGAATACCGCAATTTGGCTCTCTTCTTCTAGCGGTCTCAAGGAAAGCAAAGGGAATTCCATCTATTTCATCGACGAGAATAAGGATTTGGGCATTTTTTATTTGGAGGACGGGACCTTTGGTTCAGTCTCTGGACTGCCTTCGGATTATAGTTATGAATTGGCTGTTCCCATTCCATAGAAGAAGGAAAATAGCTAGCATGACTTTTCATGTATTCTTGTGATATGTGCATCACAATATTCTAATGTCAATCACAACAACTGAGGGGGAGCTAAGTTTTTAATATCTTGTAATTGTACCGGATTTCAACATTCTATATCCAAGGGCCACATTTATTGACATTGAAAATCTCTTGATCAATACAAGGATTTACCAAAACTTACCTAAGCACAAGTGTGCAAGTCACAACTTCCACATCTTTTTTTTTTCCTTCATAAATGCAACCATATATTACCATTCAAGACTTACAAATGTACATGTGTACTTTGAGATGAGATTTTAAAGAAAAGGGAGATAGCTTATGGGGGCCAGTAGATAGCACTCTTTTGTACAAGGTTATAGGGATGTAAAAACAGGGGAAAAATAGTTCTTCACATTGGCTAAAGGTGCTAACTCATCCGAATCTGAACACAGCCATCACGGTCCTCTTGAATTAGTTGCTTCAGGGGCTCCCAAAAGGGCCGGGGGGGGGGGGGGGGGGGGTGCTGAAGGTTGATTGTCCCATGGGGGACTGATGAGTGGCCAGCAGGTCCGCTGCTCTGTTCCCTTCGCGAAAAACATGGGATATCTTCCACTCGAGGAAAGATGAAGTGATGTTATGCAGGGAACGAATGTCTCTAAAGGCTGATCAAGGAATGAGGCCTTTTCCATGAGCCCACGCAACAGCTGTGGTGGAGTCAGTTTCACTCCAGATTTGTTGAGCACCCATTCTTTGCGCCAATTTCATTCCCGCAACCACTCCCTTGAGTTCAAGCAGATTTATAGAGCAAGCTCGAATTCTGGCGGAGGTGGCACTGACACAATGACCATCTGAATTTCGGATCAAAGCACCAAAGCCGTACCTGTTTTCCGAGCGAGAGCCGTCAGAGTTGGCTTTGATCCACCCAACTGGAGGAGGGGACCATGTGACAGGGATTGGGACACGAGGTTTGTCCTTGAACAGAACTCCAAAAAGAAGTGAAATGCGAGGAGCAAGGGGAGATTCAGAATTTTCCAGAACACATCTCTGTAGTATGGATTTGGAGGCGTGAATAATTCTTTGAACCGTGATGACTTTACTACACTGCTTAGCATTGAAGACCCGTGAGTTGCGTTCTAGCCAGATTGACCAAAAGGGTTGGGAGAAGAGGAATAGAAGTACTGTCTTTTTTGAGGGAGATTTTGCCAAGGAAATAAACCAGCCTATGTGTTCAGATAAGTTGGGATATGGATTTCTTCGCAGCCCCAGAGATTTCACACTGCTGCCCAGACATAAGCAGAAACGGAGCAATGTAAAAAGAGGTGCTCAACTGTTTCCCTCTCTCTCTATATTACACAGCCCACTGGTAATAGAGAAAGTAAGTCCATGCGCTTGGAGTCGGGCGCGTGTGGGAAGCTTGTTTGAAAGAGCCTGCCAACAAAGGAAGGAGTGCTTTGGCACTTGGATAGGTTGCCAGATGAATTCAGACCAAGAGCAAGGTGTCCGCTGATGTCTAAATACATTCCAAGCTGCTGAGGTACTAACCTGGCCCGATGGCCTTTCCTTTCCACATCTTCCTTCCAAGTATTCGATCAATATCAAGATTACTATGTCTGTTTTTCTCAGTCCTCTAAAATTCAGGTTCAAGACTGGAGGTTTGTGATTTTTGACTCCATGTGGCACAGTTAAGTGATGATATTCATAGTGAAATTAAAGTGCAAAAGAACATATGAAGGCTGACGTTTTGCCGAACATCATGTGACTATTGTCTCTCAAGTCTAAGCTCAATCTATAGTGCTCTTGCATGCAACAACTCAGTATGTCTCTGTTTCTTTCGACGTTTATACTTTTTATTTTTCATTTTTTATTGTATTGGTCTTTGTCAAAATTGGAATCCAACACCACCAAATTGTTCAGATCATTCTGATAACAAAGTCCTGACAGTGATCTGTTTATTTAGAGACCATGTTTAGATTAATTATGCAATTATGGAGTAACAATGCTGCCTATAGATATCAAAGAATCCACAATCACAGGGAAACAACAAATGGTATAACCTTTCTATACAATTGTGATACAATGAACTACTCTTAATCTTTCACCTCTGTTTTTTTTTCCAAGAAGCTCTTTATCCCACATGGAACCTCTTAAGCAATTCAACCCATCAAATCTTAATTCCTTTTCGTCAGTGTTTGTAATATCAGAGTCATGCACTAGTCCAGAACCCTGTTCGCCATGCCCGATCTCAGCATACCCTCTTTCGGTTGTATAACTTAAAATGTATTTTCCTGTTTGTTTCAAGGACAAGGTGGATAATGGAATATAAGGCTTCATTTTGGAGAAAAAAAAATGTTTGTTTATATTTATCTCCACAAATTTTTTTTTTATTTTCCATTAAGTTAGAGTAAACCCTTGTAGGTTCAGAGATGTATAAATAGTCTATATTTATTCAACTAAAACTATAATTATATTTAATAAAACAAAAAAAAATTGAAAATGAATTAATTATCATGTGTGCCTTGTTGCTTTGATAAGTTGTTCCAAAAAAGAATGTATGAAATGGTGAATATGAAAGGCCAAAGTTTCCTTTGCCCCTTAAACTGCATCACCAAGTGCAAGTGTATTGGGTAGCGAGATTGCAAAATTGATTTTCTGCAAACGCTGTGTTTAAAATTGATTCTGCAGGAAGCTGTCTCCCTCAGTTTTCTTCAATCGCAGCTTTTAGATACTATTTGTCTTAAATATATTTGTAGGAAACTACGATTATAAAATTGTTTAGTTACACGATTGCAGAATCATCTTCCTGCAAGAGCAAAATCTGTTCAATCGCGTAATCAAACACTAAAATGATTATATTAACCCTTTGAGCAAATGAGTTCATTAATATTAAAATTCATCAATCATTAGTATAACTAAAGTTTTAATGCAATTTTTTAATCTATACTTATTTCACAAAATAAAATAATTATTATTTTTATTTATTTGTTATGCTTTCTCTATTTATATATTATTATATATTCTTTATCTGTCAAAAGAATACATTCTTAACATTGTTGCATGTGAGGCGCATGTGTCGCTGCTGATTGGAAGTTGTTTGATTAAGGGCGCGTTTGATTGCTTGATTATAAAATTGATCTTGCAGGAATTTGAGTTTTAAATATGATTATATGGGAAGCTCACCTCCCCTAACTTCAACTTTTTAAAAATCTGTCTATAAAAAACTGCTAAGTGTTGTAGATACCCCAATTTTGACCGTCTAGAGAGACAGAAATACTTCAAGTAAACACACGGAAATATCCCACAAGTAGACACCAATAGAGAACCAAAGGTTCGGTAAACCGGAAACCCTAACCCTAGCCTTGACCTAAACCTAAACCGGAAACCCTAGCCTTGACCTAACCTAAACCGGAAACCCTAGCCTTGACCTAAACCTAAACCGAAAACCCTAGAACCTTGACCTAGCCCTAAACCCTAGAACCCTGACCTAACCCCAAACCCTAGCCCAAACCCTAAACCTAAGCCAAACCCTAACCCAGACCTAAACCTAAACCTACCCTAAAAACCAAAACCCTGAAAACCTAAAGTCCCTGGAAGGGGGCGGCTAGCCCTAACTAGCCGCCCCTCACTGGGCGGCTAGTTTACACTAGCCGCCCCCTGGCCGACTTTGGACCAGTTCCCTGGATGGGACATAAAGCAATATTAAATGCTGATCATTGCGGCGGGTCATGACCTTTAGCCGCCCTCTCTTGGCCGGATCAAACCAAATAGCCGACCCAAGCCACCGCTTGTCAGAGATGGGACGTTTAGCAGGTCATGATAGGGGCGGCTACCAGGAAGTAGCCGCCCCATCCCGGGCGGCTAGTTAGCACTAGCCGCCCTTCACCTGGTCTCTGACAGAAGAACTAGAGCATTAATGAGAGGTCCAATCGAAGCCACCCACTCCATTACCCCCTGGATCTTCCCCTATCTCTCTTTTACTATAAATAGAGGAGGTCCCAAGCCTTACAACAACATCCAAAAATCACCAATTCATCTTCATCACCAACCCACCATCCCCACTTGTTCAAAACCCTTCCACCACTAGAAATCCCAAGAGAGAGAGAGAGAGAGAGACCCTTTTGTGAGAGAAACACCCATTCCCTACATAAAATACCCTCTCATCCCACCCTCCATAAACCCAGGCTAAACCTAGCTTAGCCTCTGCCCAAGACCCCACCCTTTTCCTACCAAAGCCCTGCCCAAATTCCCCCAGACCCTGGACGGCTAACCCTAGATAGCCGCCCCCTGGCCGACGGCTAAACACAACTAGCCGCCCCCCTATCCACACCCCATATCAACATCCCTTTGACCCATAACTCCTTTAGTCAAGCCCGGAAGCAGAATAAGATTACCTGTTTTTCACCTCTGTGTACGGTATATCCGTGTCTCAGAGCGGAGACCCCACAAACTCTCCACGTAGGCGATCAAATCCGACCCAAACCCTTTCCTGTTTTTAGAAAAAGCAGGTGGCGATCACAAAACCCCCTTGAATCCTCTTGAGCCGCTGTCGGGCGCCTCAACCAGGAACGACACCCTCATCCCTTCCGAGAAGACGATCCGACCGAGCCCGCCAGGGCACGCATCCGATCCGAATCCCCGAAGAACCCCCACACACGCGGATTTTTCGACACTGACAAATTCTGGCGATCACGGTGGGACCTCCCTCGTGAAAAACAACAAAAGGTAATCCTCTTCTGCCCCCTTTTACAAGCTTGACTAGAATGCTACCAACCCTCTAGGAAGGTTAGAGTTTCTCACTCCTCGAATTAAATTCTCTTCTACCGTGCATTATAACATCCTTTATTGCTTTGTAAGCCACACACAGCTGCGCAATCCCTTATTGCTTTCATAAGTCGCACACAGCTGCGCAATCCTTTACTGCTTTCGTAAGTCGCACACAGCTGCGCAATCCTTTACTGCTTTATTTACCGCTTTCAATCTGCATTCATCCCCCCACTCTACGTCATGGAATCCCACATAGAAGAGGAGATATTAGAGGAAAGGAATCACCGAGAGGATCAGGCCACACAGTTCCTGACCCATCTAGAAGAAAGGATGGCTAGTCTAGGGTATCAAACGGTAGAGGACATGTTTCATGACCTCGCTGACTACCGTCATACCAAGACCTCGAGACAGGAAACCCCTGTCGAAACCCCTAAATCCATTCCCAAAACCCCATTCACACCCAGTCACTCGGTCAACCCAAGCGTCTTCTCGTTCACCCCCCTTTCCCCCGCGAATCCAAAATTCCCAGTTGTTTCCACCCCAGGCCCCTACCAGACCACCCCAAACCCGGGACCGCTAGGCAGCCCTCCACGGGGAGAAACACTGGACGATACCATCCAGAGAATTCTCTCCGAGACTGGTCCCTCGGCCCCCAAACACATGTCTCTACATAACCTGAGACAAATCCCGTCAGTCCACCTACCGGAGGGATTCAAAGTCCCCAAATTCCGCCGGTACAACGGTCGTGGAGACTCAGACATTCATTTAACTGTCTTTTATCTAGACGCACGCCCGTTTTTAGATAATCAACCTCTATTAGTCTTCCTCTTCCAGAAATCATTGGAAGGAGAAGCACTACAATGGTTCTCCACCCTCCCTGTAGATCACTTGTCGAATTTCTCGGCTGTAAGCGAGAAATTCTTGGGCCGCTACGGTTTCCAGAGGATTAGGACCCCCTCTATTTCAGATTTAACCGTAGAGAGAATGAGGCATAGGGAGGAATTCGAACAATACGTGTCTCGGTGGCGCACCCTTATCCACCGAACCGGCCTGCAACTCACAGAATGTCAAGAAATTGACATGATGTTACAGAGCCCGAGTCCAGAGCTCCGCACGAGCCTTTCGTACGGAGACTGCACTACGTATCAACTTCTGATTGACCGCCACAACAGGATTTCCCGTTGTGCAGCCCCAGCAGTACAAACCCAGTCCCCACCTATCAGCCATAGGGTTGGACAACCGTCTCGTAAGGCACAAACCCCCACGGTAGAGGGGATCATTAACCAAGTATCGGCACTCTACCCGAACGGGGCACGAGTTTCTGACCGAGGAACAGCTCCGAGACAGTACACGCCCGGATCATCCGGATATGCACCGCCTCGGCAAGCGAATCAACATTTTACCCATCGATCAGTACCCGTCCCCGTGCCAATACGACAAAACCCCACAGTCCAAAATTTCCCACTCCAAGGCCCTATAATCCAGAGCCAAACTCAAACTCGGGCCCCCTTTTACTCTGCTCCCCCAAGAGCACAAAATCCAACCCCTAGGCAGCCCATACAAAGCTCTTATAACGAGGTTAGACCTCTCGCATCCTACGACCAAAGACGAATGGGAAAGAGGGACTCTTACCCTCCCCTCCCAGAAACTTTTGTTAGGCCTGTGTCATTTAGAGTCCTATTTTCGATCGGAGTCGCTAAAATTTTGGTTTTTAGCTACCTGCTGGGACTGGAGGACCCTAATTGAAGATATAACTGCATATTATGGGTCTTGGTACAGTTTAATACTGCCCATAAAATTTTCGTTTAATTCCGATAACGTTTTTGGAATTATACACTTTCGGATTGATATTTGGATTTGATTTTGTTAAAATCCAAGACGAAGAGATAAAAATCCGATATTATTATGAGATGTTAAGTTTGGTGATAGCTTCCATATAGAAGTAGAATTGGATCAACTGGATTCGTATATTAAAAGTTATGGGTATTTTTCCGAGTATACCCCGAAGTTGAGAAGTCCAGGCAGCAGCCCTGTAAGATGTTTAGCCTAGATTTTGGAACCGCTGGAGAGGTTATTTGATCTGGGTGTAAACATGAAAGTTGTAGATAATCGTCTTATCGTTCAAATGCCACTGGAATCGTGCAATTCTGAGCTGTATTGAGGAAGTTATGGCCGTTTAAGTGAAGGCTGCGCAGAGGTTTTAAGTCCGAGGATGACTTGGTCATTTACTCGACCTTTGCTTATTTAATCCCCAAATGTGCACGACTTTGGGTCTCTCCTCCTCTCTTTTCTGGTCCAGCCCCCCCTTTTGTATGTGTTTTGGGTGGAGGAGGTGATGGTGGTGGAGAAGAAGATCAAAAAGGAGTGGAAAAGGTGTGTTTATGTTGTTGTTGTGCTTTGTTATCCTCCCTTCTTAATCCATCTTCCTCAAGCTCCCCCTCATTGTTTTCCCCTCCCCTTTGGACAGCAGCCCCCCATGTGTTTGTTGTAATGCCACATTGAAGAAGAAGAGCAAGGAAGAGGTGGTGGTTGCGGTGGTTGCGGTTGGGGTGGCCGAGGGTGCGCTTGCGAGCCCCTACGCCCCCCTTTCCTTTCCTTTTCCCCCCTCTCCTTTGGTGAGTTTTCCCTCTTCTTTTTGTGGTTCTTATGCATATAAGGAGTGCTTGGTTGTTGGTGGAGGTGGTGATGAAGTCTCCTCTTCCAATGTATTTGAAGGTGTGTTGTTTGTAAGGAGGTGCGGGGCGTCGGGGGTGTTGGCGGTGGAGCAGCGGTGTGCGGGCATGCCGGAGCCGCGTATGGACCTCCCGCTCTCCTCGGTTGGGTTCAGCCATCTCTTTTGTAGCTGGTGTGCATGCCACATGTTTGTGGGGGTGCTCGCATGCGTGCCGAGTGCGCGGGAAGCATGCATAAGGTGCTCGCATGCGTGCGGAGTGCGCGGGAAGCATGCATAAGGTGCTCGCATGCGTGCGGAGTGCGCGGGAAGCATGCATGAGGTGCTCGCATGCGTGCGGAGTGCGCGGGAAGCGTGCATGAGGTGCTCGCATGCGTGCGGAGTGCGCGGGAAGCGTGCATAAGGTGCTCGCATGCGTGCGGAGTGCGCGGGAAGCGTGCATGAGGTGCTCGAGGGTGTGCTTGACGTTGTTCGATGCGTGCGGAGTGTGCGGGCAGCGTGCACGAGGTGCTCAAGGGCGTGCTTGGCCTTGCCCGATGCGTGCGGAGTGCGTGGGAAGCATGCACGAGGTGCTCGAGGACGTGCTTGACATTGTTTGATGCGTGCAGGGTGCATGGGCAGCGTGCACGGGGTACTCGAGGGCGTGCTTGCGGTGCTCAGACACGTTCGGAGTGCTTCGTGGTGTTGAGCAGCTTGTTATAGCCAAATGCAACCATGGGATGATCCTTGGCGGATTGATTTCAGGCTTCGGATTCAACTCGTCGCTCTCTTGCGTTTCGCGAGCCGTGCGCTCGTTAGGTGAGTGGTTCGATCCAACACTTTGGGATGCGCTCGATGCACGCCTCCGTGCATTGTGCATCCTTGGGACATCTCGACCCCTAAATATGCTAGATATTTGCATGTTAGGGTTGTATAGCTCGTATATTGTGTAGAACCCCCTATTCTACCCTATACTTGCTTATATATGCATTCATGTTTGAATAAATGTGTTTTCATGTGCCCCTTGTGTTTTGGGCATATATTTTCGAATAAGTGTATGGATGTATAGAATATGCATGCCTTAGGTAGTATTGTAATACTCCTCCCCTATATGAGTAATATCCAGCATGTCAAACCTTGGGTTAATAACCGAATGCGTGCTAATATTTTCCCTTATGATTAGACTGGAGGAATGGTGTAGTTGTTGCACCCATCTGTTGGGGCAAAACTATGACCAGCCTTTCCAGAGAGGATGAGACTTTCCCTCTCTCTCGCCCTCCCTCTTTACGCAAACTGAGTAAGTAGATGTAGTTCCTACTAGACTCAGGTGCGCTTGAGAAAATTAGTATGCACCGATTAGTGCGCGAGATCGCGCTTGACCCTTTCCTCTGAAGTTGGTGATAACCAACGAATGCTATGATATATTTTGTGTGATTGTATGATTATGGCCTTATAAGCATGTTTAAGTGGGTCATACCTTGTATGCATATTGTATGATTTGTTGTTTATGATGTAAATCCATGTTAGGGAGTACCCCTATAGTTATATATATATATATTATTGTGCATGTGGCACATATTATCATGTTATGATTCTCCTTATATATATATATATGCGCATGTTAACTGATTTGGCCTATCCGTAATAGGCGAGGGTATGACCCGCGGTCGGGTCGTACCCTATTAGTTAAAGCGCTAGCGATGTAATCACCCTTGCATCCGAGTGATGCATTCGTATCGAATTCTGAAGAATTCATCGAGGCCTCGGTTTTGTTAAACCGATAGCTACGGTAGTAACTTGGGCCTACCCGTGCCAGGCGTGTGTCTGAACCGCCTATTGGGTTATGCCCCTGGCTTTTCTACACGAGTGTAGAGATAGTCCTCGCGTTCGAGTGACGCCTCCGTGTGGGAATACAAGAGTATTCGATATCATCGATATATGTGTGTAAGTACCAAGGGTAGTTGGCTTTCCCATAGAGTTCGCATTGCGAACGCAAGGTGCTTCCTCCTGACATCGTCATGAGTCGAAGCTACCCGACATAGAAACTGTCCTGTAGGGTGCCACCACTTGTAGGTGCTACCGATGCGTACCGCGGTACACATCTAGGGAATGTACTGATCGTGGAAGGCCGGCAGGTAGAGGCTGCACGGGAGAGAGCTACCAAGTGATATTTCGGGCTTCAAGTCGTTCTCCCCTTCGTCGGATCCGTGTTGAAGCTGCCCGGCTCGTAGTTGTCCTGTGGGGTGCTCCCAGACGTATTTATGACACCTATTGGTGCGCCCATATGGTAGAGATAGCGGTCATGGAGAGGCTACCAGGTAGAGGCTCCCCGGGAGAGGGCTACCGGATGACGATGGGTGTAGAGCAACTGAGTTCGTTTCAAAAGTCCCTAGTCACCCCTCCGGGGGCTAGGGTGAGGATGAGTTGTTGTCACGTCGCCACGTGACCCAAATACCCATCGAGTATACTCTGGGTTTGTTACTTCTGACGCTTGAGGTATCGAAGTATATCTCTACCTCGTAGCAGATTGATGCGTTGTGTCTCGTTAACCAGTAACACGTGGTGTTATGGTTAACCCTCGTTTGTCCCCGGGTCTCTTTGGAGCTCCCCTTCAGGGTCGGGGCGATGAATGTGTTAAGTCACGTCGCTACGTGACCCATTGGTTTGTTCACCCGTTCCCATATTGGTTGGGTCTGGTTAAGTATCGATGTTGAGAGATATCGATAACAACTATCTCTATGTAGATGATCACAATAGTGTTGTTTAGACCAGTAATTCCGCGTCTCCTTGACAAACGGTATGGTCTCTCCCCAAGAGTCCCAAGAGTCTCCCTTCGGGAGTGAGGGTGTGGGTGAGACGGGTTGCACCGCCGTGCGACCCTATTATCCATTGGGTTTCAACTCATGTCTTTCCTTGAAAGGAAATTGCCTTAACATTAAATTGTTATAGTGGTGTTCGGTTTCCGACCACTCACTGAGCTTGTAGCTCACCCCTCGCTTACTGTTTCTTTTACAGGGGCGTTGTTGGGCGTGGAACTGGAGTTTTCCTATGGCGTGGTCTTGCGTGCGTGGAAATGTTCTGTCCGGCGGATTGGCGAGTGCGAGGCTGTCAGCAGTCCTAGAGTCTTGTGTATTGGTAATTCGTGCGTGTGGCACTTGTTGTATTTTATTGGCTAGACTTGGCTCTCACAGGACAGTGATTGTGTATTCGAGTCTGTAATAATATTTTCGGTTTACAGACTTATTGATAGTTTATGCTTCCGCTTTTCAGTTGTATTATCAGTTGTCATTGCTTCATTAGCCTTGTGTATTGTTTATTGGAGTCATTGTTGACCTCTTGTTTATGATAGCTGATATTATATTATTGCCACGTCTCGGGGACGGCCGCCCTGGGGCGTGACAACTTTAACTAGGATCTTTAGGATGATGTTGGACACAAATAGTATCTCCCTCCCCGACGCGAGACCTTCACTACCCGGGGCCAGCACGGCGCGTTACTGTCAATATCATCAACAATATGGCCATACCGTAGAACAATGCATTATTTTTCGGGACTTCGTTTATGATCTTAATGATGACAGGCGCCTTGACTGGGCCATGATCAAAGGCCATCTGAGCCAGGGAAATCCCCAAGCACCCAAGCCACTTGGCATATTGACTGACCCCTTGCTAGGTCACACCCAAGCCTCCACATCTAGAGCCCACGTGGTCAACATGATCAGGAGAGGGAGACAACCATCGCCAAAACCAAGCAGCTCGGAAGATGCTACTGATGGCAGCCTATCCGAAGAGTCCGAGGAGGAAGAGCAGAACGAGCCCTTCCAGCTGAACCTCGACGACCATGACCTCGCCATACTCTATGGCGAAGAAGAAGACGCAATCCTCAACCTTCCCGCAGTCATCAACCCCGAGTCCGACGAAAGCGGACTAGAAAACCCGGGAGAAGATGAAGAAGAAGAGCCATTCGAGGAGATCCCCGAAGGAGCTAGCGAAGGACCCGAAGGAGGGGAATGTATGTCGGATGATCTGCATCCGGACGACAACGGGTCTTCTAAGAGTGCCGACACTGTCAATGGCCCCCGCCGCCCAATGACCATTTCATTCACTGACCAAGACCTCCCAGATCCCCGACTGCGAGTCTACCCCCTACACATCCGCGGACGACTTCAGAGGTTGTGGCTGAACAACATCTTTGTAGACCCAGGATCGGGCATGAACATAATGACATGCTCCACTTACCAGAAGATACCCGGACTAGGCCGTCCTCCCGTCCAACCGGCCCACCATACTATCCAAGCTTTCAACCATACCGGGAAGACTCTCCGCGGCCCCGGAACATTCAAGCTATCCGTCGGACCTCTCATCTGCGAAGTAGCCTGCTTCGTGGCCGACATCGACACGAGGTACCCATTAATGCTGGGGCGACCGTGGTTAGACAGCATCCAAGCTATCTGTTCCCCCCGACACCAATGCCTTCGACTGCCCTTCTTGAATCATGTACTGACAATATGGGGAGAAGCACGCCTCCAATACAAGAACGAGAACAATTGGGCCATACACAATATGTTCACCTTAGCCCTCCGACCGGGGAACGAGAATGAAGGCGATAGCCCACCTGGGTCCCCTTGTGACAACAACTCTCCCTCAGAAGAAGCGGCCAGGACCCAGCGTCCACCAAGCAATCTTGCGGAGCCCAACTCGATCACCTTCCTCCCCCATGAAGTCGCAAAAGCCAGAGCACGTTCCGCACCCCTCTCAATCACCGCCATACTCGGGGGAAGGGAATTCCGTCACATTCTCATTGACACGGGAGCGGAAACTAATGTCCTTACATATTCCGCCTACCAAAAGCTAGAAGGCCGGGTTCCCAGATTGGAGCCCTCAGACGAATACATTTACGCCTTCGACAGCACACGCAAGAACGCCTGCGGACTAGTCACGCTCCCACTGAAGATCGGCCCAGTCTCCACCATCGTTAACTGCATGGTGATGAACATTCAATCGCCCCACCCTTTGATTGTTGGGAGGACATGGCTCAACAGCATCGAAGCCGTCTCATCCACCCGACACCAATGTCTTCGCTTCCCGTACCGCGGAAAGGTAATATCCATATGGGGAGAGGCGCGCTCTAATAATACTCAGGCCCGAAATTGGAGCGTCTGTGCCATGCGTATCCGGCTAGAGGTGCTCGCATGTTGGCAACCAGGCGCCACAGACGAAGAACTACTCCATCAAGGGAGGCCTTTGAAAGGACTCAGGGAGGGAGAATTTGGGAACAGGGGACCCCCACCAGACATCAGCCGGCCATCAAAAAGAAGCCGACCCGAGGAGGCAATACAAATTCAAGAACCAGGTACCGATCCTCCCGGGTAAGCTTTCATCATCCTGTACATATTTATTTACAGCTTTTCCAAAAATACAAAAGGCCAAAATATTTGTTTACTAGCTTTCGCTTTCAACTCCTATACATATTTGTTTACCTGCTTCCAAAAAAGAAACAAAAATCCAAAAAAAAATACATGCTAATCAGCTTTCATTTCTCAACCTTGAACATACTTGTTTTCAGCTTTACCCCCGCATCTTTCTTCAAAAAAAAAAAATGTTTTCTAACTATCTTTACATCATTTCTAAAAACAACGAAAATATTTACAAACTACATTTCCACACTCTTCTTCACGACGAAAATGTTTTCCAAATCTGCGCTTCCACACCTTTCTTCAAAGCAAATATTTTACAAAGCCGTGTACTTCCATGATTTCCGCCCAAAAAAAAAAAACGTTTTACAAACTGTCTTTCCATACTTGTCTTCTAAAAACAAAATCGTTTTCCAAACTTTATCTCCATTGTTTTCTTTCCAAAAACATATCTTTTCGCCGACACAGGCCCCTTTTCAAAAACATAAGTATACATTTGTCCTACTACGCCTCGAACTACTAGACGAGAAGAGATTAAGAGCGGCAGATCATGCCCAGGCCTACCAAAGAAGGGTGGCAAGGGCATTTGAGAAGAAGGTGATAAAAAGAAAATTCGAGATCGGGGAATTAGTACTTAAGCAAATCATGCCATCAAGACAGCCTCACCCGAGAGGAAAGCTGCAACCCACATGAGAGGGGCCCTATGTGATCACTCATGCCTATTCCGGGAATGCCTACCGCCTGGTAGATGCCGAAGGAGTCGAGGTTACAGGTTCGTGGAATGCACTTTATCTAAAGAAATTTCATGCATGAAAAGCTTTCAATACTTAAGAACTATTATTCTTCCTTCCTGCGATTTCCAGCGTTTAGTACTTGATGATAGAATTGTAAGACTCTCAAAGATAAACTCGTATCTATTTGAACACGTTTCCGCCAAATCATGTCATTCCCTTCACACACGTATAACTGGACTAGATTTGCCTGATGGAAGAAAAATTGCCTACCCCGTAGACTGGGACAATTTAAAAACTCCCCAAAGCAAAATGTCCCTTATTTCCGCCCCGCTCGTATTAACCCTAGGTCAAAATGAGGAGTTACCCGGACCTAGCATATGTCCCAAAAACTGGCTCTGGCACTATGTAAACACTTCTAGAGGGGAAGCATGAAAAGAATCGGGGTGAAAAACAGAAGAGCCCCCCCCCCTCAAATCAAACAAAACAAACAAAAAAAAAAGAAGAGAAAGTCAGGCAAGGAGAGGCCAAACACCCAAGTGAATGGGTTAAACTCTCTGTTTAGCAGGCTTTCACGCCTTTACGCACGGTATACGCTAAACAACGGCTATACCAGTACAGATCCAAACAACGGACTATACCTTTCCACCCAAAAATAAAGAAGTGGTAAAAAGAAGAAAGCCAGAGGGACCTAGGAAGTAAGACATGTGCTAGACTGGGACAATTCTAAAGATTTGCCCAAAAGGAAGATATTACTCTTACCTCATTCACCCTCTCCCCTTTTTATTTTTTTTGCAATGGGGGTTCAAAATTGAGCTATGTCCACTGGGAAAAGCGAAATTTTGACCAAGGGTAGATCACGTCCAGGTTTACACCTACACACACACTCACGCGAGTTCATTTAGAAACTTGCCTATCCAAAGGAAGCTTATTTGACTTGACTCTTGGTACATTCATGGATTTTTCAGCATGTTTAGAATAATACGATTAAGCATTTGAGAACCATGAACCTAGGAAAATCGACGCCTAAGGCTTATACCTCTCAAGTACAATCCTGGTTTGGACATAAGTGACCACAAGGGCTCCTCCACGGGGGCTCGATGGCGTCTTTTACTTATGAAAATCAAGAACATTGCCCTCTCACCTAAAAAGTCATTGAAGAACTAAAATGCCCCCTTATGCCACTTATACTTACGCATAAGCTTGCATTTTCCTTCTCAAAACACCTTGGCATCTGATTTTCTTGAAACATTAAAGTTAACCCCCCCCCCCCGAATTTAAAATTATCCCCACTCATATGAGAATTGTCCCCACAAAATTCAAAATTATCCCCACTCATGTGAGAATTATCCCTACTCACCTCATGCCCTTCCGCACATGCGTAAGAAGAAATTGTCCCCAACTCCTACACATAAGTTCTTCTTCACTCACGCACTTGGAATCCCTTCCTTGCGCACTAAAGCCTGGTCTCCCGCACTTTACTTTCTCGCATTTATATTTCCATTCCGCCTTAAGATGGATTGTAGCCCTTGACAATTCAAGCAAGAAGGGCTCGAAAGTCAGTGCAGGGGCACAATCTGGACAGATTTAACACTTGGTCCATGGAAAGAATGTTTTTATAGGCACTGAAGGTTGGAACGGTCACAAAGACTTTCAGCGGTAGCAGCAGACAGGAGCAGCAAAACCAAATTGTCCCAGGCAGGGGACGGCTAAACTCGACTAGCCGCCCCTGCCTTTTGTCTCAGGTGAGCATATCTCAGGCAGGGGGCGGCTAAACCTAACTAGCCGCCCCTCACTGGGCGGCTAGTTTACACTAGCCGCCCCTTGCCTGCACCCATTTCAGCTATGTCAGTCCATACCAATCAACTCTTCAACACTTCTTTACCTATGAAAGATTAATTCTTTCCAAAACCTGCATGTACACATTTCATACACATATTCATACACAAAACATATATAGATACCATGCTAAAACAATTATATATCAAAACCTACATCCATCCATCCATGAATCAAACCTATAAAACCAGATTCATCTACACAAACATACATATCCATGAACCATCCATGCTAAATACTCTAAACCATGCATATAAAGGAGAATGATTAAATTGTCCCACCCAAAACCACAAGCATAGACTGTTTTTCTAAAAACTAAAAGAGGGCATAAAAAGGGAATCTTTTCCTTCAGACGCTCCAAACCGAAAGTCTTGAGCTATACCTCACTGAAATATCACCTAAAACAAAAACAAAAGAAGAAAAGCTTGAATTCATCGCATATATACTATTCTTCTACTTAATACCAAGACACAAAAAGCTATACCTCGGCGTATCGTCGTCCGCTGGAGGCTGAGTAGGAGGAACGTCCTGACTTGGCTGAGAAGGGAGCGGCGGATGAGGAGAAGACTGAACCTCTGGAGCATCGGGAGCAGCAGGAGTCTCTCGAACCGAAGACGCGGCCCTCGCATATATCCCACGACTCCGAGACACCGAAGGACGAGAGGCACGGCTAAAGGTGGCCCCGGTAGCCAAGGAAGCCGAGAGAGAATGGTCAGGCTCAAGTGGAAGAAGATCAAGGTCCGCCTCGGTCATAGAGCCCCCTCCAACCAACTTCCCCCTCATAGTGGCCTCCCAGAGACGGACCTGCTGCATGTCTCTGTCTCTCCTCTCCAATCTCTGTCGGAGGCGACTCTCTGTCCCTCTGGCCCGATCCTCAGCAACCCTCAACCTCTCCTCCAACTCCCGTGCCCTCGCTTCCGACGCCCTGAGCGCCTCTCGGTCCCTATCCCCGGCCGCCTGGAGAGAACGAACCAGGTCTCCCATCAAACCTCCGGGAACACCCGCCGAAGCCTCCAACTCCGACACCCTCATCTGGAGGGAGTCCCTCTCACGGCCTAGGGTAATGAACCCCTCCTCCCTCGAGGCTATCATGGACCTCAGCCGGTCCGCCTCCTCCTCGCCTGGCCCAACTCCATCCTTGTGGCCGCCAACTCACTTCGGGCCACATCCAATTCCCTCGTCAGTTCGAGCTCCTGCTCGGAAACCACGGAAGGAGGAGGGACGGAAGAAGAAGAAGCGCCATCGGCCCTCGCTCTCGACAGAGCATCCACCTGAGCCTCAAGGACCCGGACCTGGTCCTGCAAGCGTCCTCTCTGTGCCCGCAAGGCCTCTATCTGTCTGGCCCGCGCTTGGAGGTGCTCATTGGCGGTCTTGAGCCTCTTCTCCATCTCATTCAACTCAACCTACAAAAAGAAATACCGTTCAAAAGATGCTCAAGCAAAAGAGAACGAGGAAAGGAAAAGGGATTTTTCAACTTACATAAGCGTCCGGAATCTCCTCCTCCATCGTCCCGAGGATATCCGCATACTCCCGACGATACCAAGCTAGGTATTCGTCACTCGAAGTCACCTCAGGACGACGCTCCACCAAGACACCTCGACTCATCCATCCCGCCACATACGTCGCGTAATTCCTCGGGAGATTCGTGTCCCGAGGAATCCCGGCCACCGGAATCGAAGGGCGCCGCGGAAGAGGATCGGGCACCCTGGTACCCAAGCTGGCGGACGACCCGGCTGATCGCATGGAACACGACCTCATTGAAGTAGATCAGCCAGACGTCTCGCGCCAGGGCCTCGGGAACCTCCTCCGAGTAAGGCCTCCACGTCATCTAAGAAAGCATCGAAAGATAGGAAGAGCGCTTAGTCAAAAGAAAACCAAGTACAAGCCAAAGAGATTCAAAGAAAACTCATACCTCTTCCTCCGACAAACGCGGAAGGCCTCTCGGAATTGGGCGAGGCGGTGCAAGCGGGAAGATCCCCGGGGTTCCCATCTCATGGCCCAAGGGAGGGCATGATCAAACGGAGCCAAAGTCGGGCAATCGATGGCGAAGTGCTCGTACCCGAAGATCTGACAAAGCGAGAGGAAAACCATCACGATCAAAGTGAACTGAACTAAAAAAAGACATTTACCATCACTTACACATACCTGAAGAATGGCGCAAAGCCGCCAAGGTTCTTTCCCCGGCCCTCTTAACTTTCTTCGAGAGCTCCGCAAAGAGATGGGCAAGCATCGCCGCTCCCCAAGCATAGCGCCCCATGCCCTCCAGTCCCTCATCAGTAGAAGGGAATGAGAGGAGACCTTATCAGAGGCCGTCGAGAAAAGGACCCGGCCAAAGAAGTAGAGGAAGAACGCTCTCAACTCCCTCCGTGCCCTCTGTGGGCACGCAGCCGCCTCTCTCGCCTCGATCATCACCCGCCGCCTCTCGAAGCTAGCTGCAGCTTCGCCCTTCTGGCGCTCTGTAAAGGAACCGAGGCCGTACTGCCCCGAAAGCCGCCCCAAAGGGATCCGGTTCAGCGTCCGCTCCCGCTCCACGAACTCCCATTCCCCGATCAACTCTCGGAAAAGCCCCCTGTAGTCAGCTAGGGTGGCCGCGATCACCGCCTCCCCCAGAACCGGAAGGCCGGTGATCCGATAGACGTCCTCGAGCGTCGGCATGACAGCACCGGTAGGGAGGATGAACGTGCAACTCTCCGGATCCCATCTCTCCGCCAAGGCCTCCACATATGGACGATGGACGTGGAATGGCTCGATCAGAAAAAAGGAACGGAAGCCCGCTCCGTCCACCAAACTCCGCTCCTCCTGCCCCAAGGCGTCGTACCATCTCTTCGTCCCGTGCCATAAAGCCCGGATACGATTCGGCCTCTACAAAACAAGCGAAGGGAACATGGGTTAGTTTAAAAGCGAGCGAGAGGTAAGAGTCCAAATCTACGAAATCATTTTAAACCATGCTTAGCGAAATCAAAACTCCCACATGCTAAAAGAAAAGGAACGAAAGCATGAAAGTAAGAAACTACACTCCTCATATGATCACGCATGCTAGACGAATATCAAACACATCCCACCGTGGTCACCACTCACACACTTTCTTACATCAAGCCTATCATGCTTATACCTCCCCTAAACACACCTAAGCAATACAGCAATATAGAACTCGAACCATGAAATGCATGCATACACTCCCCATGCCCTACCACGATCAAACACGTACGAAATCACATACACATAGAAAAGTATCGCATGCAAGCATATTAGCTATATCATTTCTCTCTCCTTTATATGCATATAACAAACATGTATGTATATATATAGAAATTGCCCCCTCCCTATAAAAACAAACCCATGACAGCATGCTTACACATCCCACCGTGATTAACTTATACACAAGCATGCCTATTTAAAAAAAAAAATAACACACATATACGAGTATAATACACACATACAACCTGTTCATACCACCAACACATGCATATACACCAAAATAAAAGGCAAAGACTAAAGGATTAGGAACATACCACGGCCCGTGTGGACCCAGGAGCGTCCACCTCGGCCTCGTCGGGATCGTCCATCCCGTTGTCATCCTCCTCCTCATCCTCCTCCTCGGCCTCAGCCCCAACACCAACACCGGCCTCTGCAGCCCCAGTGCCCATACCCTCGGCCTCCCCGGCCCCGTCCCTAGCCTCTCCTATCCCCTCCACCCTCCCCACGCCGGAGATAAACTCCGCAAAGGCCCCCATAGCCCTACTCTCCTCCTCCTCAGCCCTGGCCTCTGTGGCCTCCCTATCCAACATCCCGACGAGGGCATCCAACGACGCCCTCACCTCCTCGCTAACTCCCTCGACCCCTACCCCCTCGGTTGCACCCTCAATCGATCCTCCAACCCCCGGAACCACCTCCTCGGCCACCACCGGTCGATCCCCACGCCTCCTCTTGCGTGTATAGCCTATCACACTCCCCCTACCTCCGGGACAGCCCCGAAGGCAAATCCCGACCTCACCCACGCCAATATCCACCGGCGGCACCTCCGTCGTACCCATACCCTCCCCCACGGCCTCGACCTCCGGCCTATCGCTCTCCGATGATGAAGAGCTCGGGCTACGCTCTCCACGAGCCACCCGTGGTCGTTTCCCCCTCGAAGCAATCGCTTTCGACCTCGTCATCTCCTCGGTTTGATAAAGAAAAAGAGAACCCAAACTAGGGTTTCGAAATCAAGAGAAAGAGAAAGATTGAGGTCGAAATGGAGGAAAGAAAGGCAAAGAAATCAGGGTTTTCGAGTTTGAAACCGAAGGGAAGAAGAGAAGAGGGAAGAGAAACCGTTTTAAAAACGTATGGGGAGAGAGAGGGTCTTTTCGGTTATAAGGGACCCAGTCAGGGGCGGCTACCCGCGAGTAGCCGCCCCCTCTCGGGCGGCTAGTTACAACTAGCCGCCCCTCCCAGTTTTTCTCTTTTACTTAAAAACCCCTTTCCAATCTTTTCAGCCCTAAAATTCAAGGTTCTCCATACCAAACAGCCATGTATTGGCTTATTTCCAGACATTACTTGATCAAACACGACTCTCCCGAAGTTTTGCAACACGTCCAGTACCATTCAATTCAAATTTCTTCAGTTCTGGTTCTTTTCCAGAGTTCTTATCCTCGGATGATCCAATTCACCCAAATCAACTTTTACTTGCTTTCTGTCGGCGATATCCCCTCCTTGCTGAGTTTTCCCAAGCACGGGAACGGTAGGCACGAGGAAACTGACGCTGGGCTGCTCCGTGCACGATAGCTAAGAACCCCGACCGCGGGTTGGATCACTCACCATTTACTTTTCCCCCCTTCCACCTGGATCATCTCTCGGATAAAAATTCTAAGTCAAGACCTAGCCTCTGACAGCCTAAATCAACTCCCCGAAAGTACTGTTCGTGTTGGCATAACTTCTTGAAGGTCGGGCCGGCCAAAATAGGGGTCTCTTTCCTTATCATCGGTCGAAGTCTTTCTCGCTCCGCGCAAAGACTCCGTCTGATGAGGGACAATTGTAGATACCCCAATTTTGACCGTCCAGAGAGACAGAAATACTTCAAGTAACACACGGAAATATCCCACAAGTGGACACCAATAGAGAACCAAAGGTTCGGTAAACCGGAAACCCTAACCCTAGCCTTGACCTAAACCTAAACCGGAAACCTAGCCTTGACCTAAACCTAAACCGGAAACCCTAGCCTTGACCTAAACCTAAACCGGAAACCCTAAACCTTGACCTAGCCCTAAACCCTAACCCTAGCCTTGACCTAAACCTAAACCGGAAACCCTAGAACCTTGACCTAGCCCTAAACCCTAGAACCCTGACCTAACCCCAAACCCTAGCCCAAACCCTAAACCTAAGCCAAACCCTAACCCAGACCTAAACCTAAACCTACCCTAAAAACCAAAACCTAAAAACCTAAAGTCCCTGGAAAGGGGCGGCTAGTGTAAACTAGCCGCCACTGGGCGGCTAGTTTACACTAGCCGCCCCCCTAACCGCCCCCTGGCCGACTTTGGACCAGTTCCCTGGATGGGACATAAAGCAATATTAAATGCTGATCATTGCGGCGGGTCATGACCTTTAGCCGCCCTCTCTTGGCCGGATCAAACCAAATAGCCGACCCAAGCCACCGCTTGTCAGAGATGGGACGTTTGGCAGGTCATGATAGGGGCGGCTACCAGGAAGTAGCCGCCCCATCCCGGGTGGCTAGTTAGCACTAGCCGCCCTTCACCTGGTCTCTGACAGAAGAACTAGAGCATTAATGAGAGGTCCAATCGAAGCCACCCACTCCATTACCCCCTGGATCTTCCCCTGCCTCTCTTTTACTATAAATAGAGGAGGTCCCAAGCCTTACAACAACATCCAAAATTCACCAATTCATCTTCATCACCAACCCACCATCCCCACTTGTTCAAAACCCTTCCACCACTAGAAATCCCAAGAGAGAGAGAGAGAGAGACCCTTTTGTGAGAGAAACACCCATTCCCTACATAAAATACCCTCTCATCCCACCCTCCATAAACCCAGGCTAAACCTAGCTTAGCCTCTGCCCAAGACCCCACCCTTTTCCTACCAAAGCCCTGCCCAAATTCCCCCAGACCCTGGACGGCTAACCCTAGATAGCCGCCCCCTGGCCGACGGCTAAACACAACTAGCCGCCCCCCTATCCACACCCCATATCAACATCCCTTTGACCCATAACTCCTTTAGTCAAGCCCGAAAGCAGAATAAGATTACCTGTTTTTCACCTCTGTGTACGGTATATCCGTGTCTCAGAGCGGAGACCCCACAAACTCCCCACGTAGGCGATCAAATCCGACCCAAACCCTTTCCTGTTTTAGAAAAAGCAGGTGGCGATCACAAAACCCCTTGAATCCTCTTGAGCCGCTGTCGGGCGCCTCAACCAGGAACGACACCCTCACCCCTTCCGAGAAGACGATCCGACCGAGCCTGCCAGGGCACGCATCCGATCCGAATCCCCGAAGAACCCCCACACACGCGGATTTTTCGACACCGACAAGTGTTTAATTGTACGATTGCAGAATCAGCTCTTTGCAAACGCAATGTTTCCTAATTGTACAACCAAATACCGCCTAAATCACTAGGTGAATTTTTTTACTATATTCTTTTCCTTATTAAAACTAATATTATTATAAATATAATTATTAATAATTATTATGAAAATATTTTTACATTAAAATCAAAAATTAACTTTAATGTAAATCAAAATATTAACTATAATTTCTTTTAATATTAACTTTTAATTTCTATAA